>JAULUF010000124.1:2500-35000 GCA_031834385.1 Semotilus atromaculatus | reverse complement strand
TCGAACATATCCATCAGTCTTTATCACCCGACGCTCCTCACAGCACTTATCCGGGATCGAACATATCCATCAGTCTTTATCACCCGACGCTCTTCACAGCACTTATCTGGGATCGAACATATCCATCAGTCTTTATCACCCGACGCTCTTCACAGCACTTATCCGAGGTCGAACATATCCGTCAGTCTTTATCACCCGACGCTCCTCACAGCACTTATCCGGGATCGAACATATCCATCAGTCTTTATCACCCGACGCTCCTCACAGCACTTATCCGAGGTCGAACATATCCATCAGTCTTTATCACCCGACACTCCTCACAACACTTATCCAAGGTCGAACATATCCGTCAGTCTTTATCACCCGACACTCTTCACAGCACTTATCCGGGGTCGAACATATCAGTCAGTCTTTATCACCCGACACTCTACACAGCACTTATCCGAGGTCGAACATATCCGTCAGTCTTTATCACCCGACACTCCTCACAACACTTATCCGGGGTCGAACATATCCGTCAGTCTTTATCACCCGACACTCTTCACAGCACTTATCCGGGGTCGAACATATCAGTCAGTCTTTATCACCCGACACTCTTCACAGCACTTATCCGGGATCGAACATATCCGTCAGTCTTTATCACCCGACGCTCCACACAGCACTTATCCGAGGTTGAACATATTCGTCAGTCTTTATCACCCAACACTCCTCACAACACTTATCCGAGGTTGAACATATTCGTCAGTCTTTATCACCCAACACTCCTCACAACACTTATCCGGGATCGAACATATCCATCAGTCTTTATCACCCGACACTCCTCACAACACTTATCCGGGATCGAACATATTCGTCAGTCTTTATCACCCAACACTCCTCACAACACTTATCCGAGGTTGAACATATCCATCAGTCTTTATCACCCGACGCTCCTCACAGCACTTATCCGGGATCGAACATATCCATCAGTCTTTATCACCCGACGCTCTTCACAGCACTTATCTGGGATCGAACATATCCATCAGTCTTTATCACCCGACGCTCTTCACAGCACTTATCCGAGGTCGAACATATCCGTCAGTCTTTATCACCCGACGCTCTTCACAGCACTTATCCGGGATCGAACATATCCGTCAGTCTTTATCACCCGACGCTCCTCACAGCACTTATCCGGGATCGAACATATCCATCAGTCTTTATCACCCGACGCTCCTCACAGCACTTATCCGAGGTCGAACATATCCATCAGTCTTTATCACCCGACACTCCTCACAACACTTATCCAAGGTCGAACATATCCGTCAGTCTTTATCACCCGACACTCTTCACAGCACTTATCCGGGGTCGAACATATCAGTCAGTCTTTATCACCCGACACTCTACACAGCACTTATCCGAGGTCGAACATATCCGTCAGTCTTTATCACCCGACACTCCTCACAACACTTATCCGGGGTCGAACATATCCGTCAGTCTTTATCACCCGACACTCTTCACAGCACTTATCCGGGGTCGAACATATCAGTCAGTCTTTATCACCCGACACTCTTCACAGCACTTATCCGGGATCGAACATATCCGTCAGTCTTTATCACCCGACACTCTTCACAGCACTTATCCGGGGTCGAACATATCAGTCAGTCTTTATCACCCGACACTCCTCACAGCACTTATCCGAGGTTGAACATATTCGTCAGTCTTTATCACCCAACACTCCTCACAACACTTATCCGAGGTTGAACATATTCGTCAGTCTTTATCACCCAACACTCCTCACAACACTTATCCGGGATCGAACATATCCATCAGTCTTTATCACCCGACACTCCTCACAACACTTATCCGAGGTTGAACATATTCGTCAGTCTTTATCACCCAACACTCCTCACAACACTTATCCGAGGTTGAACATATTCGTCAGTCTTTATCACCCGACACTCCTCACAACACTTATCCGAGGTTGAACATATTCGTCAGTCTTTATCACCCGACACTCCTCACAGCACTTATCCGAGGTCGAACATATCCGTCAGTCTTTATCACCCGACACTCCTCACAGCACTTATCCGAGGTCGAACATATCCGTCAGTCTTTATCACCCGACACTCCTCACAGCACTTATCCGGGATCGAACACATCCGTCAGTCTTTATCACCCGACACTCCTCACAGCACTTATCCGGGATCGAACATATCCGTCAGTCTTTATCACCCGACACTCCTCACAGCACTTATACGGGATCGAACATATCCGTCAGTCTTTATCACCCGACACTCCTCACAGCACTTATCCGGGATCGAACATACCCGTCAGTCTTTATCACCCGACGCTCCTCACAGCACTTATCCGGGATCGAACATATCCGTCAGTCTTTATCACCCGACGCTCCTCACAGCACTTATCCGGGATCAAACATATCCATCAGTCTTTATCACCCGACGCTCCTCACAGCACTTATCCGGGATCTAACATATCCGTCAGTCTTTATCACCCGACGCTCCTCACAGCACTTATCCGGGATCAAACATATCCATCAGTCTTTATCACCCGACGCTCCTCACAGCACTTATCCGAGGTCGAACATATCCGTCAGTCTTTATCACCCGACGCTCCTCACAGCACTTATCCGAGGTCGAACATATCCGTAAGTCTTTATCACCCGACACTCCTCACAACACTTATCCGGGATCGACCATATCCGTCAGTCTTTATCACCCGACACTCCTCACAGCACTTATCCGGGATCGAACATATCCGTCAGTCTTTATCACCCGACACTCCTCACAACACTTATCCGAGGTCGAACATATCCGTCAGTCTTTATCACCCGACACTCCTCACAACACTTATCCGAGGTCGAACATATCCATCAGTCTTTATCACCCAACGCTCTTCACAGCACTTATCCGGGATCGAACATATCCGTCAGTCTTTATCACCCGACGCTCCTCAGAGCACTTATCCGGGATCGAACATATCCGTCAGTCTTTATCACCCGACTCTCCTCAGAGCACTTATCCGGGATCTAACATATCCGTCAGTCTTTATCACCCGACTCTCCTCACAGCACTTATCCGGGATCGAACATATCCGTCAGTCTTTATCACCTGACACTCTTCACAAACAATGAAATGTGTGCTCCCAAACTTCACATTTTTATGAAATTTTTTTGACACTGACATGTTTGTCCACTGTGGACCTGTGAACTTGTAATTGATACACAAGGGTTAAAATTATTCAGACAATAATTCTCAGGCTATAAATGATGAAATATTGTGCAGGTGGAAATGAGCTGGAAGAGCTTCGACACTGGGAGCGTCTTTCTGTTGGATCTGGGAAAGACCATTATCCAGTGGAACGGCCCACAGAGCAACACACAAGAACGTCTGAAGGTTGGCAGCTTATATATACATATATATATATATACTGTATATATAGAGAGAGATTATGTTTAATGCAGGTTATCATGGTCTGTCAGGGCATGATGTTGGCGAAGGACATCCGGGACCGCGAGCGAGGGGGTCGGGCCGAGATCGGGGTGATAGAAGGAGACGCCGAGGCCAGATCTGCTCTGCTAATGGAGGTTATGGTGGGCATTATGGGTGAAAGGCCCTCAGAGCTGCCCAGCGGGACGCCCGATGAAATATCTGACCAGGAGCAGATGAAGAAGCTCATGCTATACCAGTAAGAGCCCTCAGATACACTGTCCTTCATCTCAGCTGCCTGGAAAACACTAAATGTGACCCTGGACCACAAAACATGGGTCAATTTTGGAAATTGAGTTTTATACATCATCTGATGTATGGTTTGTTAGGATAGGATTTGGCCACTATTTGAAAATCTGTAATCTGAGTGTGCAAAAAACTTGAAACATTGAGAAAATCGCCTTTAAAGGTGCGTTGTGTAATATTTAGGAGGACCTGTTGACAGAAATGCAATATCATAAACATAACTATGTTTTCAGTGGTGTATAAAGATCTTACATAATGATCTGTTGTGTTTTTATTAGCTTAGAATGAGCCGTTTCTCTCTACACACACCGCGGGTCTCTGTATAGCGACATGTTTCTACGGTTTTCAAGCGCGTTTCGTCACTGTTATTCTTCGTGTAAAGAAGCTGCTAAAATCAGCGAATAAAACTCTGACACAATGATGAACAAGTAACTATAAAATTCACAATAACAGAATGTTTTACTAAATAATTAAGTAAACACAATTTCTTAATTTATCTTAGTAAAGAAACCTCATTGTTTAACTGGCGACTCTGCTAACCCTAACCCTAACCCACAACCTCACCACTAGATGCTGTGGACTTATGTTCGCAATTGTGCTGCATTCACTCACAAAATAAATGTTATATACATTTACGGTAGGAAATGTACAAAATATCATCATGGAACATGATCTTTACTTAATATCTTTAAGTAAAAGCAAAATTCATAATTTTGACCCATACAATGTATTGTTGGCTATTGCCACAAATATACCCGTGCAGCTTGTGACTGGTTTTGTGATCCAGGTCACAAATATAATTGATCACTTGATTGATTAATTGGCTCATGTGTCATTGTGTTTTGTACGAGTGAATCTAACACATCTCAAACTTTGAAGTGTGTCCGATGCGAACGGATCGATGAAGATCACTGAGATCGCAACCAGTCCACTCACACAAGACTTGCTGAATCACGATGTAAGTACACGGTTTCCACACAAATATTACTGTTTTCAACACTGATAATAATCATAAATGTTTCTTGAGCATCAAATCATCATATCAGAATGATTTCTGAAGGATCATGTGACACTGAAGACTAGAGTAATGATGCCGAAAATTCAGCTTTGATCACAGGAATAAATTACACATTATAACCGTAAACTAAACCACACCTGCAATATCTCCATGTATGTGTTCTGGCTCTGTGGGCATCCTAATACTGTTCACACACAAGCACATATTCAACAGTTTAAAGATTAACATGACAGTACAGGCTAGTCGAGGAGATGAATCAACATAACTCTACAACAACTAAGGTACATTCACTAACCATTCAGAAACGTCAATTATATAGTATAACAGTTGCAAACTCTTCCTGAGTCTCTCCATCTGTGTCTGACTCCGGTTCTAACATGTAAGGCTGCACTCACTACTGGGTATTATTGACATTTAGCCTGAGAGAAATTCGGCTGTTATGTTGTTCCAGTTTCTGAAGCTCGTGTAAAGGCTCCGCCCTCTTCTGAACAGCAGCTCGTTTGCATTTAAAGGGACACACACAAAATGGAGAGTATCTGGGTGATTTTGAGCTGAAATTTCACAGACATATTCTGAGGACACCAAAGATTTATATGTGAAAATGGGCATAATAGGTCACCTTTAATCAACCTTCACATCTATCTATCTATCTATCTATCTATCTATCTATCTATCTATCTATCTATCTATCTATCTATCTATCTATCTATCTATCTATCTATCTATCTGTCTGTCTGTCTGTCTGTCTAGGACTGCTATATTTTGGATCAGGGGGGAATGTCAATATTTGTGTGGAAGGGAAAGAAGGCCAACAAGGCGGAGAGACAAGCAGCAATGACCCGAGCTCTGGTGAGTTTATTCCCTATATTAAATCAGCTGATTCATTACAGTTACATTTTATTATACAGTCCATTTTAGACATTCTGCTGACTATGAGTAACTGTGCAACTACATGTCAACTATAGTCATTATATAGAGTTAGTAGAATAAGTTGAGCTGTAGTTGCACAGTCAGGAGAATGTCTGAAGTTTGTAAAGAAGGTGTTGTGTGTTAATGTAACTGATTCTGCAGGAGTTCATTAAACTGAAGGGATATCCTCTCAGCACTAAAGTAGAGTCTCTCAGTGACGGAGGGGAATCGGCTCTGTTTAAACAGCTCTTCATGAGCTGGAGGGTCCGAGAGCAGACGACGGGTCTGGGCCGAACACACACCGTGGGGAGAGTCGGTATGAGTCTCTCACACACACTTTCAGAGGAAGGCCTGTTTTTAATGTCTTTAAACCTCAGTTTAAACCAACATCTGCGCTCACTGGTAAACCAGGGCGTTAGTTATTGTGTGCGGTTACTGTGTCAACCACGGGAGTGCTATATTTATCGCTGATATTAACCCATTGGTTGACCAGGGTTGTTTTCTAGGTGTTATGGCTTCCTCATGTTCCACATGCTTCAGTCCTATGGACCTTACGGATGCCCATGTTCAATGTCCTGCCTGTCTAACCATCAACCATCTCAGGGAGGCTTTATCTGACCCTTGCCCGGAATGTAATTGGATGCCTTTGGAGGTTAGGCAACAAAGTTTGGCAAAATTTGGACATAAAGTTCAAAATTTTTTGGCACCAGTCAAACCAAGGTTCGGACTGGTATCAAGCGCTCTGCTAGTCAAACCCCAGATGCAACACTATCCCACCAGGTAGCTGAGCTATCTAATGCTGTCCAGGGCATTCAGGCTTTGTTGGCGAAGCAATTTCCTTCTGCTACTCAAAGCACAAGTACGGAAGTGAGAACATCTGTGATTTAACCCCTTGTTAACCAGGTTTGAACCAGCAACTGAATGTTCTAGGGATGAACTGGACACATGATCTCTGGCAGCCTCAGATTCATTAGTCGCTGGTGAGCAGAACCGTTATACACCCTTGGAGGAGACTTCTGCTGTGCATGCCCATTCTCACCACTCTCATAGTGATGAGGGTTCAAGTATTCAAGGTGCTGGTTCTTCAGTGGCAATATCATTGCAAGGCACAATCAAGATGGCCCTTGCTAAGTTGAATTTAGACCTACCTTATCCATCACAGGGGCCTTCGAATCTCTTGCGTCATCCGGTTGTCCGACCAGAAAATTTTCTGATACCTAGCTGTCCTGACTTTACTGATGTTGTTTTCTCTGCATATCGCTCTGCCCCTTCTTCCAGACTGGTTTGAGTAGCACGCACTTTAGCTGCAATGGCTGAAGCCCAGGAGACGGGGCTCGGTAACGTCTCCTGTAGAGCCATGTATCTCTCCTTCGGTGGTGTCTCCAGATGAGGCCCTTAAGTAACAGTTACGCTGCCCCAACCCGGAATGGAAGCGCACTGATGATTTATTGGTTTGTGTGTATAACACTGTGTCAGGATTGACTCGTGTTGGAAATTCAATTACTCGTCTTCCCGCTAACCCTTTTCAGCGCAGGAGGAGGAGGGTTCATTGGGCCCACGAATGGCCAGCGCTTCTCTTCTATGCCTTTCCCCAATTCCACTCCTTTGGTCCATCCTGAGACAAGTGCAGTAGAAGCATTGCAGGCTCATTCTAGTGGCTCCTTGTTGGCCAGTAATGCCTTGGTTCAGTCTCTTATCAACTCTAACAACGGGGCCGCCTCACCCCCTGCCACCGCAGAAGGATCTGGGGCCTCATTTATAACCGCTGCGTACGCACAAAACAGGCCCTGAAAGAGGCGTATGCTACTTCCGACGCATAAATTATGATTTATAAAAACAAACTAAACTTGACGGGAAAATTTGCACACCTGCACGCAAACTCTGACCCATGCGTACGAAGGTTTTGGAGACGGAGCAGTTTGGCGACACCGATGGTGAGCTGGAGTGAAATGTCTTTTTGGTCACTTTTAGACAGAAAATCTGAAGAAAATTATACATATACAGAAAGATAATACAAATATAATTTGACTCACCAAGCCTATCACTTGAAGCAAATATCCATCCCTTCTTAAATGCCCGCGCCAGCGAGCGCGTTGACCCGTTAGTGAAACTGACACATATAGCCTATCTAAGGGCATGATGAAGTAAAACCGTAAATCTTCATTATGAGTCTTAATCATAAATACAGTGCATGTTCACAATAACAGTTTAAATAAATAAAAGAATGATTTAAACTGTTTTACTTCTGATATAAACATTTAGATTAAATACGCCATTCTCATTAATAGAGTTATAGGCTACACTTAAGCCTACATGAAATCATTAGGCTACTGAGAAGTTACAACTTTTTTTTTTATATTCAATAAATATAAATATTTGTTGTGGATGCAATGCTTTTCAACACTTTTACTCTAGCATGCTGTGTTTTAATGTTTTAACTACAGAGATAATTGCTTATCATGATAATAGCAGATTGTCTGAGAAAATATTTTCGTGCAAATAATGAACAACAAGGTCTATCTCTGTTTCCATTAAAAAATATAAATCCATTAAAAATACTATTTGGCCAGTGGAAAAGATTGAGAAAAACTTTCTCTGAAATGTATTTTAGGCAAGGCAAGGCAAGGCAAGTTTATTTATATAGCACATTTCATACACAGTGGTAATTCAAAGTGCTTTACATAGAAGAAATTTAAAATAATCAAAAGAAATATGAATAATTAAAACAGTTTAGAATAAAGAAATTAAAACAATCAACAGAAATAAGAATAATTAAAACAGTTTAGAATAAAAAATTAAATAAAATACAGTTCAAACAATCGGACACATACAGTGACACAGTGCTCATTCAGTAAATGCATAGCTAAACAGATGTGTTTTCAGTCTGGATTTGAATGTGACTGTAGGAGCACATCTGATCTCTTCTGGAAGCTGGTTCCAGCTGCGGCTGGCATAGTAGCTAAAAGCGGACTCTCCTTGTTTAGAGTGAACCCTTGGTATTTCTAGCTGACGTGATCCTAATGATCTGAGTGATCTGTTGGGTTTATATTCAGTGAGCATATCTGCAATATATTGAGGTCCTAGGCCATTGAATGATTTATATACCAGTAATAATACTTTAAAATCAATCCTAAATGTAACTGGGAGCCAGTGTAAAGACCTGAGGACTGGTGTGATGTGTTCATATTTTCTTGTTCTGCTCAGGATCCTGGCATCAGCGTTCTGTATGAGCTGCAACTGTCTTATGGTCTTTTTGGGAAGGCCAGTGAGGAGTCCATTACAGTAATCCACCCTGCTGGTGATGAAAGCATGCACTAGTTTCTCTAAGTCTTGACTGGAAACAAAGCATCTAATTCTTGCAATATTTTTCAGATGATAATATGCTGATTTAGTTATTGCTTTGACATGACTACTGAAGCTAAGGTCTGACTCTAGAGACACACCAAGATTCCTGACTTGATTTTTAGTTGTTAGACCCCTAGAGTGAAGGTATGTGTTCACCTTGAGAACTTCATCTTTGTTTCCAAACGCAATGACTTCAGTTTTGTCTTTGTTTAACTGAAGAAAATTTTGGCACATCCAATTGTTTACTTCATCAATGCATTGGCACAGGGAGTCAATGGGGCTGTAGTCATTAGGCGATAGGGCTAAGTAGAGCTGTGTGTCGTCTGCAGAGCTGTGGTAAGAGATTTGATTCTTTCTCATTATTTGGCTCATTGGGAGCATGTACAGGTTGAATAGGAGTGGCGCAAGAATTGAGCCTTGAGGGACTCCGCATGTCATGGACGTCCACTCAGACTTATGGTCTCCTATACTCAATAACCTCTCCCTTCTAAGTATGACCTGAACCATTTTAGGACTATCCCAGAAAGCCCCACCCAGTTTTCCAGTCTGTCAAGAAGTATGTTGTGATCGACAGTGTCAAATGCAGCACTGAGGTCGAGTAGTACCAGCACTGATAATTTGCCTTTATCAGAATTTAAGCGAATATCGTTTATTATCTTTATGAGCGCTGTCTCTGTGCTGTGATGCGATCGGAAACCAGATTGAAAATTGACAAAGTATCCATTCGAGCTTAAGAATTTGTTCAGCTGATTAAAGACAACTTTTTCAATGACCTTGCCTATGAAAGGAAGATTTGAGATCGGTCTATAGTTGCTTAATATAGTCTTATCCAGATTACTCTTTTTTAGGAGGGGTTTGACAACTGCAGTTTTTAGGGAGTTTGGAAAACTCCCAGAGAGAAGTGAAGCATTTACCATTTCTAGAAGATCTGCTTTTAAGCTGTTTAACACACTTTTGAAGAAAGATGTGGGAAGTGCGTCAAGGGCGCAGGTTGATGTTTTAAGGTGCTGTACGGTTTCTTCTAAAATTTTGCAATCAATTTCTTTAAAATCAGACATAGTAACTACTTTCTCAGGTTGTGGTCTGATCTGTCTGACCCCAGTGCAACTCAAGGATGTGCTGATGACCTTTCTGATATTATTAATTTTCTCAGAGAAGAAGCAAGCAAACTCCCTGCACTTGCTGTCTGAGAGCATTTCACTGGGAATCTGGCTTGGGGGGTTTGTCAGTCTCTCTACAGTAGCAAAAAGAGTGTGTGTGTTGTTTAAGTTGCTGTTTATAATATTTGAGAAGAAAGTCTGTCTAGCTTTGCCTAGTTCCATATTGAAAGCATGAATGCTGTCTTTGTAGATGTTATAATGGACTACAAGTTTTGTCTTCCGCCACATGCGCTCTGTTTTTCTGCATTTTCTTTTCATGTTTTGCACTTTTGTTGAGTTTCTCCAAGGTGCTTTTTGTCTACCACTCTTCCTGACTTTCACAGGAGCAATGTCATCAATTACACCTTTAACTTTTGAGTTAAAAGAATCAAGGAGAAAATCAACAGAGTCAGCAGATATGCTTGGTGTTAAAGATATAGCCTTCATAAATAGCACACTAGTGTTCTCATTTAAGCATCTCTTCTTGACAGACACAGACCTAGCTTCAATTGCAGGAGAGATCAATATATCAAAGAAAATACAGAAATGATCAGACAGTGCTACATCCTTAATAACAATTGATGAAATGTTTAGACCCTTGCTGATAAGTAAATCTAGAGTCTGTCCACGATTGTGTGTCGGTCCATGTACATGCTGAAACAGATCAAAAGTTTTTAAAACAGTTTTGATTTCTTTTGCCATATTGGTTTCTGCATTATCTATGTGAATGTTAAAATCTCCAGCAATAGCTAAACAGTCAAACTCTGAGGAAATTGTTGATAGCAGTTCTGTAAAGTCCTCAGCAAAGGCTGAAGAGTATTTTGGAGGCCTGTAAACAATGATTAGTGAGATGCGTGGAGCACCTTTTAACACAATACCCAAATATTCGAAAGATGGGTAATTACCAAATGATATTTGCTTACATTGATAGACATCTTTAAAGAGAGCAGCTACACCCCCTCCTCTCCTACCCGCTCTGCAGACACTCATGAAAGTAAAGTTAGGAGGGGATGTTTCATTGAGGATTGTTGCACTGCAGCTGTCTTCTAGCCAAGTTTCATTTAGAAACATAAAATCCAGGTTGTATGTGGTTATTAAGTCGTTGACTAGAAGTGATTTGTTTTTAAGTGAGCGGATGTTTAAAAGTGCTAACTTAACCGTCTTACTTTCTGTCCCCACAGCAATCTTAGTTTGGCGTGTAATAGGCACCAGATTAGATGGGTTTGCTGTACGGCTTTTGAAGGCCTTAGACTTTCTATCATGTAATCGAACAGCAATGGAGAAAGATACAGGCACACTGGGTTCCCGCTTGTTCTGTAAACATTTGAGAAAGTTACTGTTATCATAGCGGGGACCCGACACATATCACTGAGAGCTGGTATCAGTTGTTTTGGGTTCACCTCGAGCCGATGGAGGAGGGTGTGGGCCCTGGCGCTGTGGCAGAGGCCGAAGAGCTCTCACAGGAGGAGGAGGAGGAGGGCGAGCTGGGCCTGCAGGCTTTGGTGGTTTTGGGGCCTGACGTTTTTTGGTTGATATCTGCGGGCTTGCAGATAGTTTGGTTCCAGCAAACACTAGTTTTTCCATTTTCTCTGAGAAGCACAGAAGATGTTGTGGAGATGCTGGAGAGAGGGAAAGCGTGTCTGGGGAGAGGGGCTGTTTCTCTGGTGTTATCAGAGGCTGTAATGTGCTGTCCTGGTTTTCCAGAAAGTCGTCCTTGGGTGCTGAATCTTGGAGCGGTTCTAGTATGTCACAATCTGTCTGTGGTGAGCTCTGTGGGCAGCTCTGTATTTTACACTATTTGATTTATTTATTCAAATCAAAACAAGTCAAGGATAGGCTACTAAATGATTTTTATTAATGTAATGTGACGGCACATCCGTATTTCATATTTTCCTAATGTCTTGTACCGTTAAACATGTTATCACGTGGATGAATAATCATATGCAAATGATATGCAGATAAGGATATGCATAGTAAAACTAGGCATTGTAAGCTCCATATATGGTTATTTCGGGGAGGAGACGCATTTATAATATGGGATTTATAAAGTGAATTCTGCACAGGTTCAGGCGTACGAACGGTTTTATAAGTCTGAATATTTTTTTGTGTACGCCATTTTTGAATTTCGGGCGCACGTACATATTTAGTAAGGATCCTACGCACAGTTTTATAAATGAGGCCCCAGATCTGGTTTGAGAGGGTGCTAAGGAATCAGCGGGAGTAAGGAATACGGCTAGAGCACCTTCAACACGTCATACTTACGCCAGTAAGTGGAAACTGTTTGTCTCGTGGTGCACGGATCGTGCCCTCAACCCAGTTGATTGTTCCATCGGTGCTGGACTTTTTTTTGGGATACTGGACGTTCTCCAGCCACAGCGTTTGTGGCTGCCCTGTCTTTTTATTAGGATCCTATGGAGCAGGTGTCAATTGGTGCAAATAGGCTACTGGTGGCTTTTCTCAAAGGAGCTGTACGGCTAAAGCCACCAGGACGGGTAGTGTGTACCCAGTAGGGTGGTGTTGGATAGTCTGTGTTCAGCACCTTACAAACCTATTGACAGCATTTCAGTTAGCCATAACATCAGCCAAAAGGGTCGGTGAGTGTCCACAGGTGGGGGGCCAGAGGGCGATCGAGGAACACTTTGGCCGATCCCAGCATTTCAGCCCAAGGTATTGTCGCCTCAATTCACAAACCAACGCATTCAGCTGGCGGCGTTTATACAAGAGGACAAGGCGGCCCTATGTCCAGTCTGTATGTTGAGCCAGTGTGTATCAAAGACTGCCCCATGGCGTACCACTGACCAGCTTTTTGTCTGCTTTGGGCCCGGAAGGAAAGGTGCACCCTCGTCATAGTAAAGTCTCTATTGGTGAGGCCTAATGTTCAACAGGCCACATATTGCCTACATCTGTTAAGTGTCATTCGACTCGGGCAGTGGCCAGTTCTTGGGCAGCATTACGTGGTGTGTCTCAGAGATATGTGCGGCAGCTACATGGGCATCACCTTGCACACTCACAAGGTTCTATAGATTAATATGGCTCCTACTACTTTTAGTTCTGCTATATTGCCAGAAAATGCTTGAGCTTCACATCCTCGTGACTTGGCTACATTCGTCTTCCACCATGTATTGACCATCTCTGGCGGACTGGAACAGAGAAATATACAATCACAGGTTTATTACAAAATGTGGAAGCTTGTTTCTACCACATAATAAAAATATAAAAAAATTAATTACAAGTTTATAACTTCTTTCTCTCTCCGAACTGCAAAAAAATGCAGAATTGTAAGACAAAAAGTTTCATTACATTTTTTTATTTTTTTATTCCGAAGCGTAAGCTTCTATAGTTAACTAGACAGCTGGATTAGGAAGCCAGATATGGAAATGTTGAGCAGTAGTTTATTAAATGAATACACAAACACAGAAAATACCTGTAGGAATTATGTGAACAAAACAAGAATCATGAATCCAATCAGGAAGAAGATGATAAGAATCCAAACAGGGAAGAACAGAGTCAATCATTCAAATAGGGAACGGAAACACAAACGGCTTCACAAACTAACGTTGTCATTTATTCCACTTCAAAAAGAGGTTTTTATAAGGAACACATTATAGAAAATTTTGGCTATTTTGACTGTTTTTGGAAACAAAAAATTAAACGTATTGCCATGAATGTCAGTCCTAATGATATCTGTTTACTTCAGTTGAAAGTTACACTGCTAATAATGATGTTTTCCAGCACAAATATCTAAATCAAGATACATTTACTGGACAAGAAAAAAGACTGAAGATATGAATTCAATTCAATTCAATTCACATTTATTTGTATAGCGCTTTTCACAATACTCATCGTTTAAAAGCAGCTTTACAGAAAATGCATGAGTACACATTTTAGAGTGATCTATTATCAGAGGAAACTGTCTAAGTTATGTATTTCAGAAATGTACATATACAAATCACACAGTGTGCTAAAAATGTATTAATTTAAACTTTGTAATAATTTAAGGCGGAAACAATGAGCTCATTGAAGTAAGGAATACTTGTTTGTTAACAAATGATTATGACAAATAGAAGATTGTAGCATTGTGTTGTAGCGAATTAGCTCTATGAAATATTAATAACCAATCATAACTTGTTATAATTGATTATGAATATTTGGATCAGAGTTAATATTTGATTAGCTTGATGTAGCTACATTAACATTACAAACAATTACTCAGTTCATCCTGTGAACCCTCAATATTAATTAATTAATTGATTAATAGAAATTTACATTTCCGGGGCGTGGGAAATGTCTTTCTTACTAAGTACTACTAAGAGCAAGTAAAATCGACATGATTAGTGACTCCAGATATGAGCTTGAGACATGGTCAACTTTACTTGTGATATGAACAAGACTTTATTAACTAGACTAAACATTTAAACTACTCTAACATACACATACATACATACATGCATACAGTTTACCAAGGGAAAGAGAGCTGAAGCAGAATACAGGAAAGCTATAAGTTATAGCATTGTTCAGCAGATCAACAGCCTGAGCAAACCATCAGTTTAATTCTAACACGCCCTTCTTAAAAAGGGGTGAGGATACTTAAAGGAACACTCTGACTTTTTGGGACTTTAGCTTATTCCCCGTATCCCCCAGACTTAGATAAGTCCCTACATACCCTTTTCATCTCTGTGCGTGCCGTAACTCTGTCTGACGCACACAACATTTTCCTAGTTATATGTTGTGATTTGTATAGTCACAGTGTGTACAAATAACAAGGTCATATGAGACACAGACATCTTTTAACCGTATACAAACTGGGAACTATATTCTCAGAAGGCGAAGCACTGCTACTTGGGCGGAGTGATTAGCTCAACTCTCTGCTCCTCACCGAGGGCTTCTCAGGCGCTGCGGGCAAATCACTCCGCCCAAGTAGCAGTGCTTACTCAAAATGATTAAGTAAATACACTCACCGGCCACTTTATTAGGTACCCCATGCTAGTAACGGGTTGGACCCCCTTTTGCCTTCAGAACTGCCTCAATTCTTCGTGGCATAGATTCAACAAGGTGCTGGAAGCATTCCTCAGGGAGTTTGGTCCATATTGACATGATGGCATCACACAGTTGCCGCAGATTTGTCGGCTGCACATCCATGATGCGAATCTCCCGTTCCACCACATCCCAAAGATGCTCTATTGGATTGAGATCTGGTGACTGTGGAGGCCATTTGAGTACAGCGAACTCATTGTCATGTTCAAGAAACCAGTCTGAGATGATTCCAGCTTTATGACATGGCGCATTATCCTGCTGAAAGTAGCCATCAGAAGTTGGGTACATTGTGGTCATAAAGGGATGGACATGGTCAGCAACAATACTCAGGTAGGCTGTGGCGTTGCAACGATGCTCAATTGGTACCAAGGGGCCCAAAGAGTGCCAAGAAAATATTCCCCACACCATGACACCACCACCACCAGCCTGAACCGTTGATACAAGGCAGGATGGATCCATGCTTTCATGTTGTAGACGCCAAATTCTGACCCTACCATCCGAATGTCGCAGCAGAAATCGAGACTCATCAGACCAGGCAACGTTTTTCCAATCTTCTATTGTCCAATTTCGATGAGCTTGTGCAAATTGTAGCCTCAGTTTCCTGTTCTTAGCTGAAAGGAGTGGCACCCGGTGTGGTCTTCTGCTGCTGTAGCCCATCTGCCTCAAAGTTCGACGTACTGTGCGTTCAGAGATGCTCTTCTGCCCACCTTGGTTGTAACGTGTGGTTATTTGAGTCACTGTTGCCCTTCTATCAGCTCGAACCAGTCTGGCCATTCTCCTCTGACCTCTGGCATCAACAAGGCATTTCCGCCCACAGAACTGCCGCTCACTGGATGTTTTTTCTTTTTCGGACCATTCTCTGTAAACCCTAGAGATGGTTGTGCGTGAAAATCCCAGTAGATTAGCAGTTTCTGAAATACTCAGACCAGCCCTTCTGGCACCAACAATCATGCCACGTTCAAAGTCACTCAAATCACCTTTCTTCCCCATACTGATGCTCGGTTTGAACTGCAGGAGATTGTCTTGACCATGTCTACATGCCTAAATGCACTGAGTTGCCGCCATGTGATTGGCTGCTTAGAAATTAAGTGTTAACGAGCAGTTGGACAGGTGTACCTAATAAAGTGGCCGGTGAGTGTAAACGTAATGCTTAATTGAAAAAATTAAGTTATGTGAACTTGACAATTCCACATTACTTATTTTTTTCGATTAAACAGTTTATTTACTTAATAATTTTAAGGCAACAGGTTTCCTCAATTTTTTTTCCAATTAAGTCAACTGATCACTTTTTCAGTGTGGTAGTTCTGCTCTACATGCAGCTGTGATGCTAATTTCATTAGGACCATAATCTTTGCTGTTTCTTCTCATTAATCAGCTGATGTCCCTCAAGAGAAGTTTGATGCCAGTCGGATGCATGTGATGCCCGATGTTGCAGCGCAAGAGCGTATGGTGGATGATGGCAGCGGACAGAAGCAGGTAAAGAGGATTACTCAGATCTGATCAGCTAACAGGAGGATTCTGCAATCAGAACGCCAGATCATGGGAAACAGAAATAGACACGAGTCTTCTCCATCCTCAGGTGTGGCGCATTGAGAATTTGGAGATGGTGGAGGTGAATCCTGAAATGCATGGATACTTCTATGGAGGAGATTGCTATCTAATTCTGTACAGCTATGATGTTAATGGCAGGAAAAGCCACATTCTTTACATGTGGAAGGTAGAGTAACATTTCCCGTATGCATGTAGAACAGAGAAAATTGTTTTATATTATTGACCCTTTTACACCCTGAAGGCATTTTAATGATCTAAGTGGCATGCTTAAAAGAATAACTCTACAAAAAAAAAAGATATTAACCAGTTAACTGTCTCATTTGATATAAAACCTTTCAAATTTAGAAAAAATAAGATTTTGATCACTTTTGGAGGTCCTTATATTACATCACTGCTGAGAAAACCCCATAAAACGTGATGCAATTTATTGATTTATTTTGTTATTTTACATCGTTGACATTATTAGAAAGCATATTTGGAATGTCCTAAAATGAAGTTTGGGCTTATTTACAGTCATGTCAACTACATCTGAACCAAATTTTGTGTTGATATCTCAAAGCAATCAAACGTTCTGGCGTTTGGTTGCACATGAATGATGAAAGTAACCCTATGGTTCTCTCCTGAAGGGCCGTCATGCGTCTCAGGATGAAGTGACGGCCTGTGCGTATCAGTCCGTGACCCTGGACCAACAGTACGGTGGCCAGCCGGTGCAAGTCAGAGTCTGCATGGGGAAGGAACCGCGACACTTCATGGCCATTTTCAAGGGCAAAATGGTGATCTTTGAGGTAGTGAACCTCTTGCTGTCTTATTAATTAGCATTAATTTCACTAAATGGTATATCTAAATATAATTGTTCTGTGCTCAACTACTATCTTTTTACTTTTTAACTTTCACAGACATGCTCCTAATACACCAAAGTGACATTCCGTATTCATATTATAAGCAAAATTTACTTTTAGTGATTAATTTGCTGCAGAAATCGGTTCAACTTTTAATCCCATTGCAACAACATCTTGCTTGCTTGTTATCCTACTTTAGTTTTAAATTTAAACATCCAAAAGACATTTATATAAATGTTGACGTAGAATGTTCACAGGACAGATCTGGGTAGGTGGAGCTGGGGAGGTGGAGGGTTCAGAGGACAGATCTGGGCAGGTGGAGCTGGGCAGGTGGAGGGTTCAGAGGACAGATCTGGGCAGGTGGAGCTGGGCAGGTGGAGGGTTCAGAGGACAGATCTGGGCAGGTGGAGTTGGGCAGGTGGAGGGTTCAGAGGACAGATCTGGGTAGGTGGAGCTGGGGAGATGGAGGGTTCAGAGGACAGATCTGGGCAGGTGGAGCTGGGCAGGTGGAGGGTTCAGAGGACAGATCTGGACAGGTGGAGCTGGGGAGGTGGAGGGTTCAGAGGACAGATCTGGGCAGGTGGAGCTGGGCAGGTGGAGGGTTCAGAGGACAGATCTGGACAGGTGGAGCTGGGCAGGTGGAGGGTTCAGAGGACAGATCTGGGTAGGTGGAGCTGGGCAGGTGGAGGGTTCAGAGGACAGATCTGGGCAGGTGGAGCTGGGCAGGTGGAGGGTTCAGAGGACAGATCTGGGCAGGTGGAGCTGGGGAGGTGGAGGGTTCAGAGGACAGATCTGGGCAGGTGGAGCTGGGCAGGTGGAGGGTTCAGAGGACAGATCTGGGCAGGTGGAGCTGGGCAGGTGGAGGGTTCAGAGGACAGATCTGGGCAGGTGGAGCTGGGCAGGTGGAGGGTTCAGAGGACAGATCTGGGCAGGTGGAGCTGGGCAGGTGGAGGGTTCAGAGGACAGATCTGGGTAGGTGGAGCTGGGGAGATGGAGGGTTCAGAGGACAGATCTGGGCAGGTGGAGCTGGGCAGGTGGAGGGTTCAGAGGACAGATCTGGACAGGCTGAGCTGGGCAGGTGGAGGGTTCAGAGGACAGATCTGGACAGGCTGAGCTGGGGAGGTGGAGGGTTCAGAGGACAGATCTGGGTAGGTGGAGCTGGGCAGGTGGAGGGTTCAGAGGACAGATCTGGGCAGGTGGAGCTGGGCAGGTGGAGGGTTCAGAGGACAGATCTGGGCAGGTGGAGCTGGGGAGGTGGAGGGTTCAGAGGACAGATCTGGGCAGGTGGAGCTGGGGAGGTGGAGGGTTCAGAGGACAGATCTGGGTAGGTGGAGCTGGGCAGGTGGAGGGTTCAGAGGACAGATCTGGGCAGGTGGAGCTGGGGAGGTGGAGGGTTCAGAGGACAGATTTGGGCAGGTGGAGCTGGGAAGATGGAGGGTTCAGAGGACAGATCTGGGTAGGTGGAGCTGGGCAGGTGGAGGGTTCAGAGGACAGATCTGGGCAGGTGGAGCTGGGGAGGTGGAGGGTTCAGAGGACAGATCTGGGTAGGTGGAGCTGGGCAGGTGGAGGGTACAGAGGACAGATCTGGGCAGGTGGAGCTGGGGAGGTGGAGGGTTCAGAGGACAGATCTGGGTAGGTGGAGCTGGGCAGGTGGAGGGTTCAGAGGACATATCTAGGCAGGTGGAGCTGGGGAGGTGGAGGGTTCAGAGGACAGATCTGGGTAGGTGGAGCTGGGGAGGTGGAGGGTTCAGAGGACAGATCTGGGTAGGTGGAGCTGGGCAGGTGGAGGGTTCAGAGGACAGATCTGGGCAGGTGGAGCTGGGGAGGTGGAGGGTTCAGAGGACAGATCTGGATAGGTGGAGCTGGGCAGGTGGAGGGTTCAGAGGACAGATCTGGGCAGGTGGAGCTGGGGAGATGGAGGGTTCAGAGGACAGATCTGGGCAGGTGGAGCTAGGGAGATGGAGGGTTCAGAGGACAGATCTGGGCAGGTGGAGCTGGGGAGATGGAGGGTTCAGAGGACAGATCTGGGCAGGTGGAGCTGGGGAGATGGAGGGTTCAGAGGACAGATCTGGGCAGGTGGAGCTGGGCAGGTGGAGGGTTCAGAGGACAGATCTGGGCAGGTGGAGCTGGGCAGGTGGAGGGTTCAGAGGACAGATCTGGGCAGGTGGAGCTGGGCAGGTGGAGGGTTCAGAGGACAGATCTGGACAGGTGGAGCTAGGGAGGTGGAGGGTTCAGAGGACAGATCTGGGTAGGTGGAGCTGGGCAGGTGGAGGGTTCAGAGGACAGATCTGGGCAGGTGGAGCTGGGGAGATGGAGGGTTCAGAGGACAGATCTGGGCAGGTGGAGCTGGGGAGATGGAGGGTTCAGAGGACAGATCTGGGCAGGTGGAGCTGGGGAGGTGGAGGGTTCAGAGGACAGATCTGGGCAGGTGGAACTGGGGAGGTGGAGGGTTCAGAGGACAGATCTGGGCAGGTGGAGCTGGGGAGGTGGAGGGTTCAGAGGACAGATCTGGGCAGGTGGAGCTGGGGAGGTGGAGGGTTCAGAGGACAGATCTGGGCAGGTGGAGCTGGGGAGGTGGAGGGTTCAGAGGACAGATCTGGGCAGGTGGAGCTGCCCAGCAATATGCATGCACAATATGCTTGATTCTGAAAAATGATAAAATATATAATCACTATTCGACCTACTGATTCCCATGAGATTATGCTTATTTTGGATACATCAAAAGCATCATCTGTCAAAGGCATCCATTCGAACGTGAATAAATTCCAGGTTTCTGAAATTGCTGTTGTTTTCTAATACATAAAAGTTCCTTTGTTTCCATTGTAGGGAGGGACTTCCCGAAAGAGTGGCCAAGAGCCGGAGCCCCCTGTGCGCCTGTTCCAGATCTCTGGCTCTCACCCAACCAATTCAAAAGCAATAGAGGTTCCAGCTCTGGCAGGCTCTCTCAACTCCAATGATGTCTTCCTTTTGAAAAGCCAATATGGCGTCTACCTGTGGTATGGCAAAGTACGTAGTCTTCCTACAGAAGTTGAATAACTAATAGTATTTTAATGGGAAAACACTCACAAAGTCCAGCACTACTCTTCAGATAATAGGCTTTTGCACTGGAGGAACCTTTTCATAGGAACTATTTTAGTTCTAGGAACTCCTTTTGGAGGAACTAATTTACTCCTACTTCAGAGTAGGTCTAACCCAGTGCTATAGGAACTACAGTGGCGGTAGTGTTTGCTGATTGGCCGAACACACGCGAAACACCAGCACATTTTTAACATTTAATTTTGAATTTAACAATACTATTACAACATTGTTTTCCTGTTATCTCTGTAAAGCTGCTTTGAAACAATTTGTATTGTAAAAAGCGCTATATAAATAAAGGTGACTTGACTTGACTTGACCCACCATTATTAAAAAAGCTTTGTAAACACACAGATTATAGCCTATATATTTACTCCTGAAACTAACTCTACGAACATGTAAAACAGTGATAGATGGAGCTCTAAACCTTTACACTGAGGAGAAAACCCAACGCAACTTTGAGGAGACCGAGAGAAACATGATTATGTTATTCTGCTCAGCAACACTGGAACACAACCAGGAAAACGTTCCTAGAGGAACCATTAGTTCTCTGAGAACACACTGGTGGATAGTTCCTATAACTGAGTTCCCAGAACTATCCGGTGTGAAAGCCTGTATAATGGACATTATTGGGGGAGCAGTACTAACCTCTCTTGATAACCTCTCAGGGCTCCAGTGGGGATGAAAGAGCCATGGCTAAAGAGGTGAGCTCCTTCATTGGGCAAGGCTCGTCTGAAGAAATCATGGCTGAGGGACAGGAGCCAAATGAGTTCTGGGAAATCTTAGGTGGAAAAGGGCCATACGCAAGCGACAGAAGGTATACAGAACAAAGTGTTGTGTTAATAGATTCAATGGGAAATAAGTTCTATATTCTTGGCTGTTGATGTCACTTCTTCTCAAAGATTACAGATGGTTACTCTCGATCATCAACCACGCCTCTTCGAATGCTCCAATAAGACGGGCAAATATATTGTGACTGAGGTGACCCAGTTCGCACAGGATGATCTGAGAGAGGATGATGTAATGCTTTTGGACACGTGGGATCAGGTAGAGCAACACAGTTTGAACTAAAACTATACATTTCATCTGCAATGAAAAATTGGTGGCTATAAGCCTTGATATACTCATCATGGTGTTCTTGTTCTTTTTCGTTCTTCATTTAAGAAGAATTTGAAACACCTTTGCAGCAATTTTCTGTTAGTGAACATCCCAACGCCACCCACATTTAGATGAATATGTAAATATGTGCTGCTCTATCCACTCAATAACAAAATAAACAACACAGAAATGAGAACTTGGCAGTTCAGAAAGCATCTGATCATAGTGATGTGTTTACAGCAGCTCTGAGATTCCAGTCATGTTTATTCATACAGCACTTTATACATGCTTTAAAGCAGCATGTTTACAGTATTAAACATGAACAACAGTGTCAGAGTCTCTTTCATTTGGAATCACAGCTTCAGTTTCTACTTTAAAGAAGCTTTCCAGTGTTTTTACTTGTGGAAGGCGGAGCCTCAGAGCCACACCCACCTATTACATCATCACCACTGACCAATGGGAGTGCAAAGGCGTTTACCAGCCGAAGCAAACTATTCCAGGAAGTTTACTTTGGCAAGCTGTTTCAAACTCACGAAACAATCTCCAAATAAACGTTGTTTTGGCCTGCCTTTGTTTGAAATGACGTCACATCAGTTCGTATATTGTATATATTGGGGCTTTAATATGTTTACTTTCAATATCCTAACATCTAGATAATAACAATATCTGCCATAACAATAAAACATTTTATCTTTGAACACTTTTAGAACCTTGCAGTCCTTACTTCAGCATTTGATTTTTCTAGGTATTTCAATGGATAGGAAATAAATTAAAAGCCAGTTGCGCTCGTGCCATGGCGGATTTGCTATTTACATGGATGAATTTGCAAGCGGAAAAAACTGAATGCTTCTCTAGCGAGAAAACGGATCTGCTCGTGCGCGTGTGTGTGTTAAAGCGCAAGCAGATCATCTACAGGACAAGCCGAATTATACCATATCTTTATGTACTACACAATAACAATGTTTTACATTGTAATCCTTTTATTTTTAATATTTGGTGTCAATATTTGTCACAAATTGGTGACAATTTGTCATGTGTGTGTGCTGCTGTGCTGAAACTAGTGCCTGGCGCTGCATTGCACCAGTGTATTATAGAGCCCTTGATCTTTAAACACTTTTAAAACCTTGTAGTCCTTACTTCAGCGTTTGGTTCTTCTAGGTATTTCTATGGATTGGAAATGAAGCAAATGATGTGGAGCGTCGGGAATCTGTGACAACATGCCAGGAGTACCTGCGGACTCACCCTGGATCCCGAGACCCCGACACTCCTATAATGATCGTGAAGCAGGGCTTTGAGCCTCCCACCTTTACTGGGTGGTTCACCGCCTGGGACGCTACCAAATGGAGTGTAGGTTTGATTTCCATTGAATTAACAATGTTTACAAGAATACTAAAGAGTCACTCTCTGCAGATGAACCCAACCTCTAACTCTTTTATTCTTGCATTAGGGTGGAAAAACCTACGAGCAACTGAAGGAGGAGTTAGGAGAGATTACATTGCCAACTAAAGTTGTTTCTGTATGATCTTATATACCATAGAATATAACAAACTTTTCAGTCCATATTTGCATGATTTGCATACAAGATTTGCATCAAATGTTAATTTCCCCTGACAGGAATCCTCTGGTGAGGAGAATAAAAGCATCACACATTATCCACCGAAAATGTTGATGAATAAACTGGCAGGGGATCTGCCTGGGGATGTGGACCCGGCACACAGAGAGGTGCGTTACGCTTTATCATATCACACTGTAGTTTCAGGAGCTCCAACACACAGTCAAGCAGCACTAGCTGGTGCTTTTGAAAAAACCTGTAGAAAAAGTACTACAGATCCGGTCTCTACGTTCCCTTCCCAGGAGAGATCCGGACAATAGTTTTTTGGAAAGTTATACATTTCCATCTTCAGAAGTACTTCTTCAAAACCATAAACAGCCATAATAACCTTTAAAGATGAGGATATTGGGTCCCGAGAGCCAAAGCAGTGGCGTCTGTGTTCTGGTTGGAAGCAAGCCAATCCAGAACCCGATCCCGGTCCACTGTTTGAGGATTCCTGCTCTAAATCCTGCTCCCAAATCTAGTGCAAAAAATTTATTTCTTACTCTGTATTTTTTACTTGTTTTACAGTATGAATATCAAAACATTCTTAAATCAAGATACATTTACTTAAGAAGCAAAATTATTTCAGATATTAAGTATTGTGTGATGAGGTTCGTAATGTGGCAGAAGGAGAAGACAGGGTTGGCTTCGGGGAGCTCACAACATTTTTATTCTTTCCCAAAATACTACAAAAAAAGCGGCACATGCAGATCACAGCTGGAGGATTCTGTCCATGAGATGCTGAGGAGTAACCGTGCCCCGAACAACCTGAAAGGAAGCGTAACAAATGAGTTTAAGCCAAACGGTGTAATGAAGGCTGTTGTTTTCTTTAGATAGAGGAGATAAGAGGATCTGCAATACCCTTTCGTTAGATCCAGTGTTGAATAAAACCAAGCTGTACCTAACCGATCAAGCAATTCATCAACACGGCACACAGCATTTGATCCTCGTAGAATTTCTAAATGCTTGTAAATCTCGTATTCTTTTAAGAGACGAGACAGCGAGGAGGAATACTGCTTTGAGAAACTTGAGCGGAAACTTCTAAATAGGCTCAAAGGGAGCAAGCCTTGTGTGTACCCTAGTGCTTCACGACCCAGTAACACACAGCACACACTCTTGGCCTGGTTACACACGTGCTTCACGACCCAGTCACACACAGCACACACTCTTGGCCTGGTTACACACGTGCTTCACGACCCAGTAACACACAGCACACACTCTTGGCCTGGTTACACACGTGCTTCACGACCCAGTAACACACAGCACACACTCTTGGCCTGGTTACACACGTGCTTCACGACCCAGTCACACACAGCACACAGTCTTGGCCTGGTTACACACGTGCTTCACGACCCAGTCACACACAGCACACACTCTTGGCCTGGTTACACACGTGCTTCACGACCCAGTCACACACAGCACACACACTTGGCCTGGTTACACACGTGCTTCACGACCCAGTCACACACAGCACACAGTCTTGGCCTGGTTACACACGTGCTTCACGACCCAGTCACACACAGCACACACTCTTGGCCTGGTTACACACGTGCTTCACGACCCAGTCACACACAGCACACAGTCTTGGCCTGGTTACACACGTGCTTCACGACCCAGTCACACACAGCACACACTCTTGGCCTGGTTACACACGTGCTTCACGACCCAGTCACACACAGCACACACACTTGGCCTGGTTACACACGTGCTTCACGACCCAGTCACACACAGCACACAGTCTTGGCCTGGTTACACACGTGCTTCACGACCCAGTCACACACAGCACACACTCTTGGCCTGGTTACACACGTGCTTCACGACCCAGTCACACACAGCACACACTCTTGGCCTGGTTACACACATGCTTCACGACCCAGTCACACACAGCACACAGTCTTGGCCTGGTTACACACGTGCTTCACGACCCAGTCACACACAGCACACACTCTTGGCCTGGTTACACACGTCTTTCACAACCCAGTAACACACAGCACACACTCTTGGCCTGGTTACACACGTGCTTCACGACCCAGTCACACACAGCACACAGTCTTGGCCTGGTTACACACGTGCTTCACGACCCAGTCACACACAGCACACACTCTTGGCCTGGTTACACACGTGCTTCACGACCCAGTCACACAGCACACACTCTTGGCCTGGTTACACACGTGCTTCACGACCCAGTCACACACAGCACACACTCTTGGCCTGGTTACACACGTGCTTCACGACCCAGTCACACACAGCACACACTCTTGGCCTGGTTACACACGTGCTTCACGACCCAGTCACACACAGCACACAGTCTTGGCCTGGTTACACACGTGCTTCACGACCCAGTCACACACAGCACACACTCTTGGCCTTGTTACACACGTGCTTCACGACCCAGTAACACACAGCACACACTCTTGGCCTGGTTACACACGTGCTTCACGACCCAGTCACACACAGCACACACTCTTGGCCTGGTTACACACGTGCTTCATGACCCAGTCACAAACAGCACACACTCTTGGCCTGGTTACACACGTGCTTCACGACCCAGTCACACACAGCACACACTCTTGGCCTGGTTACTCACATGCTTCACGACCCAGTCACACACAGCACACACTCTTGGCCTGGTTACACACGTGCTTCACGACCCAGTCACACACAGTCCCTTACTAAGCAAGGTTAGGACCAACCAGGACATGCATTGCCATTTTTATTGTAAAAAATTCGTACAAGATTTTCCTATGCGGTTGGTCAGATTTGCACAAAGTCTATCACGAATCATTAAGCAAATGCCTTGTTGCGTAACCACTTCAGCCTGTGCACGAGTGTGTGATGCTGGCTTGTATTGGTGTGCACTCACTCACACAATCACTCACACACACTCACTCACTCACTCACTCACACACACACTCACTCACACACACACACATACACACACACACAACTCATAAGCCTTACTGTCGTTCAATGCAAATCGCTCTTAAAATTCGCCTATTAAAGTGAAGCAGGGAAACAGAGATACATTTGACTACAATATTTGAATACATTTTAATAAAAGTGTGTTTAGAGCTGTGTGTGTCTGTACATGTTTTTCTATCCCGGTGCGGTCTTAAACCTGAATGCACACACACTCGTGGGGACTCGTGTCACTGCGGGCCTAAACTGAGGAAACATGCTTATAAATCAAGAATGGTTTTTTTAAATGTAAAACTGCAGAAAGTGCGTGCGTGTGTGCGTGCGTGTGCGTGCGTGTGCGTGCGTGCGTGCGTGCGTGTGTGCGTGCGTGCGTTTGTGTGTGCGTGTGAGTGCGTGTGTATTTTATAATAATAATATTATTTTAGTGATCAAATCCTCCTTGTTTTCTGTCTCTTTTTTATTATCTTCCAGAAATATCTGTCAGATGAGGATTTCCAGGCCATATTTGGGATGTCGAAAGCAGAGTTTGACGGGTGTCCTCAGTGGAAACAGACGAGCATGAAGAAGGGGAAAGGATTGTTTTGAAAGCAATTTAAAGAGAAACTTAATTAAAATATTCTGTCATAATTGATATCAGTAAATGTGTAATAGATAATATATGATCCAGAGACAATAAGCATTTTCCAGCTCAGTTGTGGGACGGAGAGAAGCAGAAGAATATGTATTAATGTTTATTTATCCTATATTTTTCTTCCTTCAAGTTTCATTAATATTTTAATATATAGGTTCAGCTTTTAAAATATTCAATGATGTTTTTTAAATATTGCAATTTTACAGTTTAGTTTGATTCCATGAAGACAGATGTGTGTAATCTCTTCACTGGATTCTTTTCTCATTGTTTAATTCTGAAACTGAATGTTGTGTCTTAATTCGTGAACAGAAAATACTCTTGTACATGAAAATAATCTTAAAGAAAACAATATTTTCAAAACAATGACAATGAGGTGAATGGGCCTTTAATCTGATTTTTAAAATTATTTTTAAGAGATTCTTTCTTCAAAAGATGAAATGACTTTGAATTATTTCTGATAGAATGATAATGTTGTTATGTGAAACCATGTAAAAATTTTAATTTTGTTGTCTTTCATTTACACTGCTTGTGTAGCCCTTAACTAAAATCTGTGTTTATTTGTTATTTTTTTATTTAGTTAATCTGTTGTACAACTTGAGCCTGATGTTCAGTTCAGCAAGGTTATATTAATAAAGTTACTTAATATTATGAATGAAGAATTAATTACATGTTTACAAAACAAACAAATTATTAACAAAAAAAATGGTGTGCTACAGTCTATTTTTTTAAAATGGTATACAAGTTTTTTCAAAACTTTATGAAACCAACATGTATAAAATCTTGTTTTTGCCACAGAAAAAAAGGTAATTGCGACTTCTAACTTTTTCTCATAATTGTGAGTTTACATCTAGCAATTATGACTTTTTATCTCACAATTGTGAGATAAACACAATTATCTTTCAAAATGTTTTATTCTGTGGCCAAAACAAGTTTATAACATGGATAAAAAGAATAGCCTGTCTAAGATCTAGATTAGTGGTAAGGCTAGCTCTAATTTATAAAGTTGATCAATATTTATAAATTAATAATTAATGATATGTTTGCAAAACAAACAAAAAAAGTTAAATAAAACTGAAATAAAGGTTAATACACGTTTCAAGGAGTAACAACACCTTTAAACAAAAACACACTTTTTTGTTGAAAATTATATGAGATTTTTTAAAACTTAATGAAACCAACAACATGTAAGATATTTTTAAGATTGTATAAAGCTCACACCGGAAGCTGAGCGTCATGCACTCTGCTCCAGTAGGCGGCGGAGTTTCTCCAAACTGATGGTTTTTCAACCTCAACAAAACCAAGCGAAGAACCGCGTGCGCGTGACGTCATCACGCTGGTGACGTCGAGTTGTTTTGCAAGCGCTGTACGTGACAGAGAGGCGTTGATCCGAATCCACAGGCCTTCAGGAACAACCGACGGAGACACACACTCTTTCACATTTTATGGTTAGTAAATCAACTTTACCTTTATAGAATGTCGATAAATCATATGTAAGATGAATAATAACAAGATGAGCGGGAAGCGCGTGACGCGTAAACAAACCGCCAGAAGAAACACGTCACGATCCGAACGCGATTAAACACATTCAACTCGACAAACTTCTGCGATTTAACGCGATTATTCGCCGAGCTCGAGCTCACTGCGTGTTTAACGCGTTTATTACGCGGAAGGTTGAACTGCGGATCGGACTTTTATTCGTGTTTGTGAGGTTTAGCTGCTAGTCTGTGGTGAAGTTGGTAACAGAAGTGTGTTTTCCGTGTATCGTTACTCTCGTTACATCAACGCATGTTTGAGCTTTTCTGTCACTCTCCGTGAGGAACTTTAGTGTTGATCTTCCTGATATTCCTCAGTGTGGATGGAAACGACTGCTTTAGACGGGTTTTTAAAGGCTTAACACACGTAATCTCTAGTAAATCTCCAGTTTATTTCCTCAAGCCTGATGATTCTGCTTCTGTCAGATGAGGTCAAAGGTCAGGCTATACGCAGGTGTTTTAGAAAACCAGTTTTGTTTAATAACGCACAGGGATCTTGTGATTAACATTTAGTAGAGCAGAAACACCTCCAAAAGGAGTAGATGATCGGTGTGTTCCCCGCTGTAACGGAGACGGCGGGCTCTCTGGTTCCCGTAGCTATAGTGACCGCTCACGGGCTGTTTGCGTAGTGAAATAAATGCAATATTTGTCAAATACAGACGTTACAGATACATTTCCATTTAATACTTTATGCTTAATACAGCATCCGTTTGCACAAGAATAAGTTCAACTAAGCCTTTACTATTTAAATGATGTAGTGGGGTCAATGTTTTTTAATCAGTTTTATTTTGATAAACATGACACCATATATAACATCGGCTACATGAAAATAGATTTTACTGTTATAAAAAACAGATTTGTGAACATTAGAGGAACTGAAGGTGTTTGAATAAACACGAAACACACGTGATCGTTGTCATGCGGTGAATCCGGCCAATCGTGGAACAGCTGTGTCGTCACCAGCGCTTGTGAATCCGGCCAATCGTGGAACAGCTGTGTCGTCATCAGAGCTCGTGAATCCGGCCAATCGTGGAACAGCTGTGTCGTCCTCAGAGCTCGTGAATCCGGCCAATCGTGGAACAGCTGTGTCGTCACCAGCGCTTGTGAATCCGGCCAATCGTGGAACAGCTTTGTCGTCACCAGCGCTCGTGAATCCGGCCAATCGTGGAACAGCTGTGTCGTCATCAGAGCTCGTGAATCCGGCCAATCGTGGAACAGCTTTGTCGTCACCAGCGCTTGTGAATCCGGCCAATCGTGGAACAGCTGTGTCGTCATCAGAGCTCGTGAATCCGGCCAATCGTGGAACAGCTTTGTCGTCACCAGCGCTTGTGAATCCGGCCAATCGTGGAACAGCTGTGTCGTCATCAGAGCTCGTGAATCCGGCCAATCGTGGAACAGCTGTGTCGTCCTCAGAGCTCGTGAATCCGGCCAATCGTGGAACAGCTGTGTCGTCACCAGCGCTTGTGAATCCGGCCAATCGTGGAACAGCTGTGTCGTCATCAGAGCTCGTGAATCCGGCCAATCGTGGAACAGCTGTGTCGTCATCAGGGCTCGTGAATCCGGCCAATCGTGGAACAGCTTTGTCGTCACCAGCGCTCGTGAATCCGGCCAATCGTGGAACAGCTTTGTCGTCACCAGCGCTTGTGAATCCGGCCAATCGTGGAACAGCTTTGTCGTCACCAGCGCTCGTGAATCCGGCCAATCGTGGAACAGCTGTGTCGTCATCAGAGCTCGTGAATCCGGCCAATCGTGGAACAGCTGTGTCGTCATCAGCGCTTGTGAATCCGGCCAATCGTGGAACAGCTTTGTCGTCACCAGCGCTCGTGAATCCGGCCAATCGTGGAACAGCTTTGTCGTCACCAGCGCTTGTGAATCCGGCCAATCGTGGAACAGCTTTGTCGTCACCAGCGCTCGTGAATCCGGCCAATCGTGGAACAGCTGTGTCGTCATCAGAGCTCGTGAATCCGGCCAATCGTGGAACAGCTGTGTCGTCACCAGCGCTTGTGAATCCGGCCAATCGTGGAACAGCTGTGTCGTCACCAGCGCTTGTGAATCCGGCCAATCGTGGAACAGCTGTGTCGTCATCAGAGCTCGTGAATCCGGCCAATCGTGGAACAGCTGTGTCGTCATCAGAGCTCGTGAATCCGGCCAATCGTGGAACAGCTGTGTCGTCATCAGGGCTCGTGAATCCGGCCAATCGTGGAACAGCTGTGTCGTCACCAGCGCTTGTGAATCCGGCCAATCGTGGAACAGCTGTGTCGTCATCAGAGCTCGTGAATCCGGCAAATCGTGGAACAGCTGTGTCGTCACCAGCGCTTGTGAATCCGGCCAATCGTGGAACAGCTTTGTCGTCACCAGCGCTCGTGAATCCGGCCAATCGTGGAACAGCTGTGTCGTCATCAGAGCTCGTGAATCCGGCCAATCGTGGAACAGCTTTGTCGTCACCAGCGCTTGTGAATCCGGCCAATCGTGGAACAGCTGTGTCGTCATCAGAGCTCGTGAATCCGGCCAATCGTGGAACAGCTTTGTCGTCACCAGCGCTTGTGAATCCGGCCAATCGTGGAACAGCTGTGTCGTCATCAGAGCTCGTGAATCCGGCCAATCGTGGAACAGCTGTGTCGTCCTCAGAGCTCGTGAATCCGGCCAATCGTGGAACAGCTGTGTCGTCACCAGCGCTTGTGAATCCGGCCAATCGTGGAACAGCTGTGTCGTCATCAGAGCTCGTGAATCCGGCCAATCGTGGAACAGCTGTGTCGTCATCAGAGCTCGTGAATCCGGCCAATCGTGGAACAGCTGTGTCGTCATCAGAGCTCGTGAATCCGGCCAATCGTGGAACAGCTTTGTCGTCACCAGAGCTCGTGAATCCGGCCAATCGTGGAACAGCTGTGTCGTCATCAGAGCTCGTGAATCCGGCCAATCGTGGAACAGCTGTGTCGTCATCAGAGCTCGTGAATCCGGCCAATCGTGGAACAGCTGTGTCGTCATCAGGGCTCGTGAATCCGGCCAATCGTGGAACAGCTGTGTCGTCATCAGGGCTCGTGAATCCGGCCAATCGTGGAACAGCTGTGTCGTCATCAGGGCTCGTGAATCCGGCCAATCGTGGAACAGCTGTGTCGTCATCAGGGCTCGTGAATCCGGCCAATCGTGGAACAGCTGTGTCGTCATCAGGGCTCGTGAATCCGGCCAATCGTGGAACAGCTGTGTCGTCATCAGAGCTCGTGAATCCGGCCAATCGTGGAACAGCTGTGTCGTCATCAGGGCTCGTGAATCCGGCCAATCGTGGAACAGCTGTGTCGTCATCAGAGCTCGTGAATCCGGCCAATCGTGGAACAGCTGTGTCGTCATCAGAGCTCGTGAATCCGGCCAATCGTGGAACAGCTGTGTCGTCATCAGGGCTCGTGAATCCGGCCAATCGTGGAACAGCTGTGTCGTCATCAGGGCTCGTGAATCCGGCCAATCGTGGAACAGCTGTGTCGTCATCAGGGCTCGTGAATCCGGCCAATCGTGGAACAGCTGTGTCGTCATCAGGGCTCGTGAATCCGGCCAATCGTGGAACAGCTGTGTCGTCATCAGGGCTCGTGAATCCGGCCAATCGTGGAACAGCTGTGTCGTCATCAGAGCTCGTGAATCCGGCCAATCGTGGAACAGCTGTGTCGTCATCAGGGCTCGTGAATCCGGCCAATCGTGGAACAGCTGTGTCGTCATCAGGGCTCGTGAATCCGGCCAATCGTGGAACAGCTGTGTCGTCATCAGAGCTCGTGAATCCGGCCAATCGTGGAACAGCTGTGTCGTCATCAGGGCTCGTGAATCCGGCCAATCGTGGAACAGCTGTGTCGTCATCAGGGCTCGTGAATCCGGCCAATCGTGGAACAGCTGTGTCGTCATCAGCGCTTGTGAATCCGGCCAATCGTGGAACAGCTGTGTCGTCATCAGGGCTCGTGAATCCGGCCAATCGTGGAACAGCTGTGTCGTCATCAGAGCTCGTGAATCAGGCCAATCGTGGAACAGCTGTGTCGTCATCAGGGCTCGTGAATCCGGCCAATCGTGGAACAGCTGTGTCGTCATCAGGGCTCGTGAATCCGGCC
>JAULUF010000123.1:0-37909 GCA_031834385.1 Semotilus atromaculatus | reverse complement strand
AGACAGCGACGTTGCCATAGCAGAAATGCAACGTGCCACAGACGTTGCCACAACGTAAATGTGTTTGCTGGGTACTTAACCAAGGAAAAACATTTTTTTTCTGCTGTCAGATTTAGTTCTCCTTTAGAAATTATTTATTGTACGTTGGATTATGGAGAAAAAAAATCTGACAGTCAGTGTCAACATCCGAGTAAGACAGTATATTATTCCATTCAATTACTTTAATTGCATTTTCAAAGTCATTTCGTTGGCCCTTGGATATTGAGCTGACTACGCTTTTTTACACCACAATTAAAACGCCTTTTTGACAATTTCCTAACTCCAAATGTTAAATTATGATCAGATAACCCAGTGATCATATTGAATGTTTTTAACAATTCTCTCTGGTTTATTACTGAATATCAGTTCTATCAGTGTTTTTGAACTCTGTTTTATTCTTGTTGGTCCCTTAATTTGCTTTGTCATGTCAAAAATATCTGTAATTCGTTTAAGGGCACTTCTATTGCATTTATCTTCCCAGCTTATGTTAAAATACCCCATTAAAATGACCTCTTTTCCAGAATTACATTCTTTTAGTATACGCTTTAGTTAGTCTAAAAACAAAACTAATGTGGAAAAGGGTGTTCTATACAGGCCAATAAAGCTGAAAGACATTTATGGAGTCAATGTAATATTAAGTCCAATACATTCGAGTCCATTGTCATGTTGCCACCGAATTTGACGGCAGTTGATGTTATCTCTGACATAAAACATTAAATCCCCCTCCTCTTCCTTCAGGCCTGTCCCGCCTAAAGATATTAGCTGTGTCCCAATGTGAAGGCTGCATCCTTCGAAGGCCGTATTTGAAGGCCGATTGGCCGCATTTGAAGGACGATTGCGTCACAGTGGCGCGACGAAGGATGTCCCAATTCAAAGGCTGCATCTTCGCAGGCCACAATTGAAGGCCGATTGCGTCACAGCGGCGCGATGAAGGATGTCCCAATTCAAAGGCTGCATCTTCGCAGGCCGTATTCGAAGGCCGGTTGGGTCATCACACCGCAACGAAGGCTACCCTGATTCAAAAGCGACGCCAAATGCACCCTACGTTTTCCCGTGAAAGGAAGGATACATAAATGGACACTTAGCGGCCTATCCTACCCCATAAGTCATTGCGCGCCGGTGACGACAGCATTTTTATTAAAAAAAAACGACGGATGATTGTTCTTGTCCCCTAGCAACTATAACAGCTACCGATGACGAGCGGGAGTGAGCTTTGAGGTGTTTGGTGTTTTTAGCCCCCAACAGCGCCTTCCAGGCAGCGAGGGGATGGGTAGGTTTAAGGATGAGGTAGGGTTAGCTGCCTCGAAGGAGCCATTGGGGGCTAAAAACACCATCGAGCAACATTTGAACTGCACTTTTTTATATTCAACTGGGTTTTATTCCTGCCCGGGAAGTCACACCTGTGGGGAGAAAAAACAATCCGTGGCGACGGTTTTGCAATTGGTCCCCTCAGTTTATAAACTGTATTCACAAATTCTTAAACTGTTCCCTCAGTTTAACAAATCATGCACACGGATTAAAAAAAACGTACCCACGAGTTCCTAATCCGTGCTCTCAGATTTGTAAACCTTGCCTTCTGTTCTTGCAATATGTGCCCACGCTTTCGCAATCCGTTCCCAATCCTTTTTCTACAAATACATTATTTTAAATATTAAATAATATAAGGTCCGTGTAAATTTTGCGTTCATTCGTTTTTCTTTTTTTAACCCGTTATTGAAAAATGAAAAATGAACGGTTGTTATATTTCTAAAACACAGTTGAACACTAAAATTTGAATTTGATCTGTAGGCTACACACAAAAATGCTGCAAAAAAAAAAAAAAAAAAAATTGACAGATTTTTGTTCATGACTTTTTGCCCCTTTATTAAACATTTTAAATATTCACAAATTAAAAGGCCAAATTAGAACCTGGAAATTATATTTTCCTTTCTTCTCTGAATGAGAAGAGCCTCTGGAACCACAGAGAGATGATTTATAGGCTAATGATAATAAATGTGTTTGAAAAAATAACGAGGCATTTTAATTGTTTGTTTAAAAGTGAAACACAATATAGCCTAAGCTTGAAATGTCCAGTTCATTTATGAGATGCGCTCCAGTTCACAGAGATCATGAAAGCACGCCTGATTGTTTTATTTTATTTTACAAAAGCACAACGTTTTCTTGTTATTGTGAGTTTGGACAAATAAAAGTAGTTGCGAATTATGTGTTATTCTTTTCTGTATGACCAGAAATGATAGAGTATTTTAAGTTGTTTCCACTGTAGGAAAATGCAAGTGTTCCCGCCATGCAGCGCGCGCTCCACACTCCGCACAGACACTTAGCCTATGTGTCAAAATCTTGTGTTTATTTGTGATAATCTTAGCCCTGTATTATTATTGTCTAACCTGTATTATGACTGACATTTGACATTGCTTTGTTCCTTTTTTGGATAAAAGCGCCTTCTAAATATAGCCTAAACGTAATAATAATAATAATAATGATAGGCTATTTATTATTATAATTTGCGTTTAATGAGTTCACTGAAGACAGTAATATGTTAATCATAACATAATTTATGTATGTTTTATTTTTATATAACCTAACCTTGTGTTTGTGTTATATTTCTTTTTTATATGTGAAGTTTGTTTTGCTTATTCATTTATACTGAGCTTTTTCCTCCCAAAAAATGGACTTTAAAGATACAAGTAGCCTAAATGTCGTTTGAACACACACACACACACACACACATATATATATATATGCCTATATATGTTTTCTTTTCTTTTCATGTTTCATTACATTATTTATGTAAATGAACTCCCAATAATTGAACAGTTTAGTGTAATCCGGCAATTCAGGAGTCAGGACGCTCTGAATTGGGACGCAGTAAACCAGCTCTGGCCATGGTCTTGGCTAAGCCAAAAATACATGACCTGCGGCGTGTCTTTTCGGATGTTCACTCGTTCAAACACACGTCGCACATAACCCGTGATGTAGAATGTCCTTAGTGTGTTATTAGGAGTGTTTGCACTGCTGGTGGGACTACTCTGGGGGTTCGTGTTGGAGGTTTCAAACCGGGCATAAAAAAGATTCAGCTCATCTGTCAGTGTAGGCGAGATATTAGTTGTACAACTAGGTCTTGCCTTGAGGTCCGATATGGAATGTATACCCCGCCATACTCTGCGTGAATCATTTTCTCTCAGCTGTTTCTCAAATTTTTCAGTAGCTCCACTTTTGCAAACATTCTCCATCTCTTAAAACATAATTAGGGTTGCTGAGTTCAGCGCATTAGTTATTCGGTAGCTCCACCCACTTGTTTGCAGTGCAAGAGTAAATAAAGAAATGGTTCTTTGGATAAGTAGAGCATTTTCATCATTACTTAAGAAAAAAATAAACAATGCTTGTAAAGGGTAATGTTTTAATGTCTTTCAGAACCCAATAATGTCATGTAAATGAGTGTCAGTGCCCTCTAATCACAGCCAATACAGCCTGTGCATAGCACTTAATATTTTATAACGCAAAACTTTGGCCAAAAGTATTAAAACAACAGGAAAAATTTAGCATTCATATAGCTACAATTAAAATGCTGGGCAACAAAACAGGCTTGGTGCAGGACGACGAAACAGGCAGGGTGATGAAAAATACATTTTGCAAACATTCTCCATCTCTTCAAACATAATTAGGGTTGCTGAGTTCAGCGCAATGAAGCAATCAAGAACAATATAAGCAATCAATTCAACAAGAGGGCAACAATATATAGGAATCTATCAAGTCTGGATAGCACAAGAATTTGGACAAGGAATTGTGTAGCATGCTCTGATAAGTGTTCACCTTATCTTTCTAATGTTGTGTAAGGCAAATCTGCAGGACCGGGCCATTCTAGCAATGTTGTCTGTGAAGTTTAATTAATCTTCAGTCATAACTCTGAGGTTCCTGGATGAGTTATGGATGAGGAACCTAGCTGAATGGAAAAGTTGTAATGAAGTGTTGGGTTGGCTGATAAGGTTGAGTTGAAGGTAGTGGTCCTTCATGCAGTCCGAAATATCTGCCTGGCAGGCCGAGATGTAAGCGCCTACCGTTGGATCATCTGGCTGGAATGAGAGGTAGAGTTGTGTGTCATCACTATAGCAGTTATAGGAAAAGCCATGTTTCTGAATGACATATCCTAGTGATGACATGTAGATAGAGAAGATAAGTGGTCCAATCACTGAACCTTGAGGCACCCCAGTAGCTAGATGTTGCAGCTTAGGCTCTGTTTACTCCTGGTATTATGATGCGTTTTGTTTGATCGAATCACAAGTTGATGAGGGAGACACATTCCTGATTGCACCTTTTTATTTGACTTATTTTGACATTTAACCACATTTAATACTTGTAGCTACCTTAAGCTGACTTTTTTTTAACAGTTATAGTTTATTGTATTGTTTTTTGTATTGTATTATTTTAGTTTGAGTTTTTAAAATATTTTATATTTAATATAAATATAAATATATTCATATATTCATAATTAATATTTTTGTAATAAATGCTTTAACAGCCCAAGCACACATACAGGCCTATAGAATGGTGCATAAAACAAATACAAAAGGAAAAAAAAAATTAGGGAGAGTCACGTGACGTGCTCCAGTAGAGCCCCGAACATTTGGCCCCTTTTTTGCAGATTTTTCATTTTATTTTAAGTTTTATTCAATAATTGTAATTGCCAGAGAGCACACAATGAGAAACAGCAGAATTTGTCGCCGTCATCTTCTCCACTTAAGAAGAAATCCAAGACACCGACCACGAGTGAGCAGCATTTCTATTTGATACCTATGACTCAGCTTGATACCTATGACTTTTAATGAGTCATAGGTATCAACTTGATACCTTATGAGTTTAATAATCTGAGTTGCAATATTAATAGATTACACGGCCCTCACAAACGCACAAGCGTTTTGGATTTTTTTCCGAAGAAGAAAGATTGATATAGCTTTAGGTCAAGAATCCCATTTGAAACAGAAGGATGTATGCAGGTGCAATAAGATTTAGGTTGTGGTATCTCATTAATCTACGGATACTAAAACTAAAGGTGTCTTAATATTTTTTTATTTATTCATTTATTTGGATGGGACAATGCATATTTGATGAACGTACAATGCACGCCAGATTTAGCACAGTGCTAATTTCCAACCGTATGCCCAGAAAAAAAAAAAAAAAAAAGGACAATGAAACCAAGACATATAGAGCTAAGAAAATAAATAAAAGTGGCTATTCTTACATACAAATCTTGTTATAATAAATTGTTTAAAGTGCGTATTTTAAAATGTCATGTGCATAGACATCCCAAAGTGCTTGTTATAAATGTACCTCAATGTGCATATTTTAAAGGGCCTATGCATAGTTCTTACCTAATGTTCACATTTTTGATTGTTATTCAGCCAACTTTGAAGTAACTTGTTTCATAAACAAAGCAAAAGTGGGGATACCTCTAATTAACTGGTGGTAAAGTGTTCCAACTTGTGTAGCCTTTAATAGAGAAAACGTTTTGTGCTAAAGTAGACTTTCTAAATGGTAGCTCACAATCCTCCCGAGTAGTTGACCTAGTTGACCTAGTACCGGTCTCGTTGTTTCTCTTTTTAAGACAGCTATATATATAAGACAGCTACTTTTAAATATTTTGAGATTTTCAAAACTTAGGATTCTTCTCTAAAATTTAACAAAGGTGAAACGACTGTGGTTTCCTATCAAATACCTTAACTTCTTTTTTGTAGAGTTGATCAATGGGTTTTAGTGCAGTGACACCAGCAAACAACCAGACTGTGAAGCAGTATTCGATGTAAGGAAAAATCATACAATGGAGGTAGGATTTAGCAGGCTCTGTTGTAATGAAGGGCCTGATTTGTTTGTAATTTTGTAAATTAAATTGTATAGTGTTGATACCTTTTTTTGTGTGTTTCTTGAAGGTGAGGTTCAAATCTAGTATAACCCTGAGGTACTTGAAGTGTGTTACCAACTCCAATTCCTCTCCTCCCAAAAACACAGAAGATCTGCTTTTTGTTGGTTGTTGTTTGGTTGGCGTCTTAGTCAAATTTTACAGTATTCACTGTTTTTTTTGTGAACATCACACCGACAGTCTTTTTGGTGTTAAGAATAAGACAAGTTTGACTTTGGTTAGTGTATTTGTAAGGTTTGTAGCTATTGTCTTAGCATCTTTACCATGTGTGAAAATCACAGTGTCATTTATCCAGATATTTAAGCAGTTGGTTTGCTATCCACTTTTCGGCAACTTTAGACACTATGGTAGGATGCTAATTGGCCGGTAGTTGCCGACCCGTGTTTTTGAGCCAGACTTAAAGATGGGTGTAATAGTGGCCTCTTTCCAAGATGATTGTTTCCAAGATGACTGTTTCCTCAACTTGGGCCAATACAGAGCTGGCCTCGATCGATCGAGCTACCAAGCAACACTTTCTGAATGTGTAATTGTTCAAGTTCAGACAGGTAATCTTTCTCTCAAAATCGTTCAATACTGTATTTACATCATCGTGTTTGCATTGGTGAAAGCATTAGAGAGAGTGCAGAAACTGCGTTGCAATGATAAGATCTTTATTCTCGCGATCAACACACTGTCATCTGTTTGCTCAATGCTCATCACGGCAACATTTTATGTGATGGGAATAGATCTAAATACTTTAAAAACATCTCACGATTCGTTAATCTCGATAGCTGTAATAGTTAAAACATATAATATCTGTAGTAAAAGTATTCGAGAGTTTCACATGTAATACTAGCTTATTTCATATGCAATCATGTCAGCCAATCACAGCAGAGGCCGGTTACACACAGCAGACACGCCCCTCCAAACAGAGCGTTTGGGCTCAGGGCTAAAATCAGGCTAGGAAAAATGCCTTTTATTTCTAAATTATGACTATTTTTGATCTAAAAAACATACTAACATTATAAGGGCAACCCAGAAAACATTATACAATAAAAATAAAAACCATTCTAGGGCACCTTTAAGAAGTTAGTGTCAATACCATGTATTTCCTTGGCTTTGGAGTTTTTGAGAGCAGCAGTGATCTTTATTACCTCTGCCTCTGTTACATTTTGTATCTGAAAGCTGGGTTGATCTTCATTTAAAGGGCGAGGTAAAATAGTAGGAGCGAGAGGCCTTGTTATTTCAGATATACTGTCTATACAATAATTATTAAATGTGTTTGCTATGATTGTAGGATCTTTAATCAGAGCATTATTCACAACTAGATCAGAGGCTTTGGTTTCCTTTTTATTGTGTTTATCTAATAATTTAATTAAAAAATTTGCCATGTTTTTTTCCATGATGGCAACAAAGAAATGTGCTTTGGCTTTTCTTATGGTTTGTATAACTTTGTTATGTGCATGTGTGAATATTTTCCAGATATCAAGTATTGTTTGAGCAGTGCATCTATTTTTAATACATTTCTACAGTTTTGATCTAACCACGGTAGATTATTTCTTGTTTGCCCTACGGCTCCCCCTGCTGGTGAAGGAGGACATCACCTCTTTGATCTTGTTGATAAAAGATTTACAACTGCTTTCTATATTTTTTGAGAGTAATATTTCCTCCCAGTCGACCATTTTCAAGGCTGTATTGAAATTCTGTGTCTGATTCTTCAGTACAACATTTTATTTAATATCAGGGGAGGGTCAATGACGTTTAAGGATTTTCAACAGGCCAATTTTAAAATACAAAAAATAATAATACCTGTTGCAATTGTTCAAACATTAAGGATGTTGTGTACACATAAATTCATATAAATTTTTTAATTTAAGTGATTCTAGTGTTTTTTTTCATCTATATGAATTGGCCATAGTCTTAAAAAATGTCATGTGGTGCGACCGTGATTTATATTAAAATTAATTAATTTCCTTAACATGCTTAACATTTTTTTTTTTTTTTACAAGTTAATTTTAGTTTTAGTTTTTTTACAAGTTTATTAATTAAAGTGTTTAGAAACAAAGTATCTGCATTTCTTGAGTTTTTGTAAATAATGATAAAATTTTTTGTTCTATAATTTTAGAGTTTCCACCTTAAATCTAGTTAACATACTTATTTTTCCTGTAAATCACATAAAACTGATACAAAATGTTTTAAAAATACCATTCACTTAAGCATATTTTATCAGTGATTCATATTTCAGCTGCATTCCATTGACATTAATTTTTGTGTCACTTTGACAGCGAATAACTTTAGATCTGAGGCGTTTAAAGACTCCATTTGTCTATTGTTTATTTCTAAAGAAATACGACAATGTAAAGGGCTCAATTACCTTGTATCTTACGTTATGGCCTCGTAGAAGCAGTTTTTGTAAAAATAGGCTAACGATTGCGTCATAACACGCAACTCTCTGTCGCACAGTAGAGAAATTATCGTACAGATAGGAGGATAAGCTCGCGAGGCAATCTTTTACTGTCTATGAGGCAATTGGGGGGACGAGGTGGCATAAAGTTCGATAAAGTCAAGGGAGAAGCCCATAGAGAGTCCATAAAAGCAACGGGACAAAATATTTTATATCCTCCTATCTGCACGGTAATTTCTCTACTGTGCGACAGAGAGTCGCGTGTTATGATGCAATCGTTAGCCTATTTTTACAAAAACTGCTTTAAACGCCTTAGATGTAAAGTTATTCACTGTCAAAGTGACGCAAAAATGAATGTCAATGGAGTCAATGGAATGCTAACCGCAGGTGAAGGATTGTTAGCCAATGGCAGCCCCCTGGCAGACTTCAGTTTCCGGCTGGTGGATTACCCCCTTGGGAAAAGACCGCGATTTCCCCGGAAACTTGGGTGGAGACAAAAGCAATCGATCATGGGTGCATAGATTAAGATCACTTTGTTGATCACAGATTAACACTTTTACCCTTAAATTAGGCACTACAAAACGAAGTATTCAACATAACGTTTACACATTCCTCTTAAAATGTTTTACCCTTTGTACACGTGACAGATTTTTACTTTTTTAACACAAATATGAATTGTATCAATCCCTATTAACTAGTACTGAATGCATGATCTTTTTAACCCTTAGGTATTTTAAGATCCTCACATCCTATTAACTTACTAAAACCATTTAACCCATAACAGTACAACAAGTATTTCCTTTAACCTGTCACAAGGACACATTAAATTGATAAAAAAAGTGACAGTAAAGATATTTAGGCTATAATGCCACAAAAGATTCTATCCCTCTGGGGTCATTCGGCCCAAATGGACCCGAAGCATTTAAATATATATATATATATTTTTTAAATCATAGCTTCATCGGAATGGTCCGAAATGTGGTGACTTTGTTGGTACTTGGTAAATGAACACCCAAAAAATTGGGGACAGGATTTGAATAGTCTAAGAGGTTGTAAAAAAAATTGTCACACTCAGGACCTTCGGGTCCAAATGGACCAGCATAGGAAATGAATGGGAAATTGGCAAAAATGTGAAAATACAGAGTTTTTTTGTGCGTACAATCTACAAATCAGCCACGATCCAGAAAAAAAGCACACAACAGTGAAGGGGTGAATCTATAGAACATCAAGAGTGCAAAACAGACACATCCACACACACACACTTTTATACACATACACACTAATAAATTCAGATTACAATGTGTTTTGAATTTTTTAAATGCTCAGTTTGTCCACCAGATGGCATCCATCTCATTTAAAAAATTGCTTTCATGAGGCCTAGGCTTGACTCTAAAATGAAATACAGCTTTAAAAAAAAAAATATATATATATATATATATATATATATATATATATGTATGTATATGTATATAAATTTCTATTATATTCAATGGGGAAAAAATGGGTCATAATTATTGCATAAATATTAATTATAAATAATAAAATTATCTCAAAACACCATCAAAGAAAAGAAAAAATATTATAAAAAACAAGTAAAAAAAACAAAATGATGATTTTTTAAAAAATATTAATCCCACCTGTGACGATCTGCGGCTGGAGTGCCCGCTAGAGCCTCTGGAGGGCACTCTCTCATTGTGTTATGTTTTCCCCATGGACTCATTATGTCTTATCATGTTCAGCAGTGTTTAATTATTGGTTATTGAGTTCCTGATTTAAACCTGTGTTTCTCCTTTGTCCTTTGCGAAGTCTTGTTACACTGTAAGCGTGCATTTCTGAGCGTTATTCCCTGTTCTGTTTCTCCGTGTTTCCCTGGACTCTCGACCTTTGCCTGTATCCTGGACTGTTTGCGAACCTGTGCTGCCTGCCTCGACCTACGCCTGTTAACACCACGATTTATTGGATTGCCCTTGTTTATTTGTGTGCCTGGTTTATTGCTGTTTATGTTCTAGTTAAAATAAAGTTCTGCATATGGATCCGACCGCCTCTGTCCGTACGTTACAGAAGACTTCGCCAAACGTGGATCCAGCAGACTTTCAGCATCTATCCACCGTGGTCAAGACCCGAGCTTCCATGCTAGCCTCTCATCGTTCTCAGCTGGCGAGACTAACTTCTCTCCTCGAGGAACTAGCAAGCTCCGTGCAATCCTGGTCTCCGCAGAGCTCAAGCACAGCGGCTAATCAAGCCCAAACTCCCGCTGCACCTGTTCAACCGCAACCCAGTGTGAGTACCGCATCCAGTTGTCCCAGTACGCCACCTCCCGAAAAGTTTGATGGCTCACCTGTAGCGTGTGAGGGGTTTCTTCAGCAGTGCGGCTTGTACATGAGTCACCAGTCCCAGTTTTACGCCTCGGATAACGACCGCGTTTCCTTCATCTGCTCAATGTTATCTGGAAAGGCTCTGGAGTGGGCAGGCTGATTCTGGGAATCAGGTCGGATATCGTTTCCATCTTACGGCGTGTTTATCGCCCTATTCAGAAAGGCTTTTGAACTCCCCGCAAAAGAGGAGGATCCCGAGGAACTGCTCTTGTCTCTGCGCCGGGGAGGTCCGTATGCGGCGGATTTCTCTCACTCATTCTGCACGCCGCTAAAGCCTCAGCTCGCCGAACTGTTTGATCCTCCCTTGAGGACCGTCAGAGGAGCTTTTAAGCATATCGTTCCTGCCAAACCCACTCATCGTGTCGGACCCCTCGAGCCCGTATTCCGTACTGGCCCTGTTGAACGTGCTATTCCAGAGACAGCGGAGGTTTCGCCGGTCGAACCGGAGTTGGAGCGCGTGCCAGCCGAGTCAAGTGAGTCAAGTGAGTCAAGTGCCAAGTCAAGTGAGTCAAGTGCCAAGTCAGGTGAGTCAAGTGCCAAGTCAAGTGAGTCGAGTGAGTCAAGTGCAGAGTCAAGCGAGTCAAGAGCCGAGTCAAGTGAGTCAAGTACCGAATCTAACCAAGTGAGTGAATCTAGCCAAGTGAGAGTATCAAGCCCAGTGACTCGCCGTCGCAGGAGGAGAAGGAGGACTCGTTCGGTTCGCCAGGCTCCGGTGAGCGTACTCAGACTCCCTGCCGGCCCCGCCTCTGAGCCTCGCCCTGCCGGCCCCGCCTCTGCACCTCGCCCTGCCGGCCCCGCCCTGCCGGCCCCGTCTCTGCGCCTCGCCTTGCCTCCCGTGGACTTCCCCAAGTATTTTTTGGGGGGGGGGCAGTAGGTACCCTGTGAGGGCCATGGAGGCGATGCTGACATGGACCTCGTCTCCGTCTGTTCCTGCTCCGCCCTGGTCTCCGCCTCGTTCTGCTCCGCCCTGGCCTTCGCCTCAGTCTGCTCCGCCCTGGCCTTCGCCTCATCCTGCTCCGCCCTGGCCTTCGCCTCAGTCTGCTCCGCCCTGGCCTTCGCCTCAGTCTGCTCCGCCCTGGCCTTCGCCTCATCCTGCTCCGCCCTGGTCACCGGTCCAGTCTGGCCCGGCCACGCTCTGCGGCCCAGTTCCATCTTGGCTACCTCCTGGTCCCGTTCCCCTGCACGGGCCTGGCCCCCCGTCCCTCCCCCAAGACCGCCTCCGCTTCACCGCCCTCCTGAACTTTTTGTTGTTTTAATGGGCGTCAGGAGCCGCCCATGGGGGGGGGGCTATGTGACGATCTGCGGCTGGAGTGCCCGCTAGAGCCTCTGGAGGGCACTCTCTCATTGTGTTATGTTTTCCCCATGGACTCATTATGTTTTATCATGTTCAGCTGTGTTTCATTATTGGTTATTGAGTTCCTGATTTAAACCGGTGTTTCTCCTTTGTCCTTTGCGAAGTCTTGTTACACTGTAAGCGTGCATTTCTGAGCGTTATTCCCTGTTCTGTTTTTCCGTGTTTCCCTGGACTCTCGACCTTTTGTCGAGTATAATAAATACATTAGTTTACTATATATTCACATAGAAAACTGCTATTTTTAACTGTAATAATATTTCACTCTTCTACAAGCAAGTTATTCTGCTCTTGCTGCAGTTTCAGAAGTTTTACTTTGCTTGGCAGTGGCATCTGGTAAAATAGATTAAAATAGTTTCAAATAAATAAATAGGAAATAATAAATACATTACTAATAAATGCATAATTACTAAACTAAAATTACATGCTCTTTTTTTTTTGTCTGAAATATATTTCTGAACCGTCTGAAATATATATATAAAAAAAGAAAATATCCCAAACTTGCATAAAAATCTATTCCAAATGATACTAAATTAAAGTACTTTTTGTATATAAACCATCAATTGAATATAAAAACCTAGATTGGCACAAAACCTGCCAATCTAGGACATATATCTATCATGGGAAACAGTCTTCAGTGGTCACACCACATGATATTTGGTCGCACCACATGATATCTTCATATTCAGTCAAAATGTACAGGCTCATAATTGGCCACCTAAACAAAACAAGCTAGCTTCCCACAAAAGGTCACTATACAATTTATAATAAAAATAAATATTTGTAGAAATAACTTTAATATTGTTTTTTTAAGGTCATACCACATGACATCCAACTTTGGTAACTAATTACCAACCATTACAAAGGTTTTGAAACAATTTTTTTATTTTTTTTATTTGAGAGAATTAAAAACCTGCTCGTGGCTTCCATGGGTCCTTGGTAAATTGGTATATGATGTAACTTCCTGTATTTGAATCGTTTTCAACATAAAAGTCCCAAAATGGTAGTTCCTTGATGGTCGCACCACATGATATTTCATATAATGGACATCATCGGACAAAGTTTGTTTGTATATTATGATGGAAATATAACTACAAATGCTTTAAATGTATTACAATTTATTTTCTGCACTCTACATCATGATTTCCAAAGTGTTTTGTAATTCTGTAAAAAAAATTCAGAGTAATTTCAAAAGACATTTTCAAAACAAAACTTAGGGCCGGACGGTCGCACCACATGATATTTCGACACTTTAAATAACAAAAAAAAGTTACAAATAACTAAAGGTTTTTGAAAAGTTAAAGTGAGTACATACATGGGAGACGTACTACAAATATACAGTATCTTTTTATGGATTTAAACCCGTTTTTACCTGAAAAAATGCAATCAGACAGAAAATTTAGACGTCACGTCATTGACCCGGGAATTTTTTTTTACCCTAATTTTTTTGTAAATTTGGAGTGCTGTCAGTACAGAGAACAACGAAAAAATCGGCGTTGCCTACACCGTGTTATTTTCTTTTTAAAATTTGCACCCTGTTGACTTCAATGGGGCAAGTTTTAAACCTGTTTTTAGCCTCTTAACATCCTTGATATGTCATTACAAGTGCACAGTCATGTGAGTGGTGTTATTAAGAGTGAAAACGGTCAATCTGACTGCAAAAAAAAATAACACGGTGTAGGCAACGCCGATTTTTGTCGTTCTCTGTACTGACAGCACTCCAAATTTACAAAAAAATTTGCTCAATGTTAAAATTGACCGGAGTTCTCCTTTAATAATTCTGTCTGGCTTATTGGTGAATAGAAGGTCTATTCTTGTCTGAGAGTTATTTGTTATTCTAGTTGGCTTTTCAATAAGTTGTTCTAGGTTAAAATAGTATGTGGATCTGGATCGCTTAAGATTTGTTCTAACATGTTTATCATCCCAGTTATATTAAAATCCCCTATGATTATAATCTTTGTTTTGGTCACAGGAGTTCAACATATTTTTTAGCTGGTCATAAAAATCTATCTTCATGGATGGGTGTCGATATAGGCACATTAGAATAAAATACATTTCATTTGATAGAGTGAGTTCCATACCGACACAGTCAAATGTAATATCAGTTGACCATTCAAACTGCCTGCAGGTCCAGGTATTTCTATAGAGCAATACTTCCCCCACCCTTGCCTTTCTCCCTATCCTTTCTAAACACATGATACCCAGGCGTAGTTACCAGGGCTTCAGCTGATGTTTGTTTCAACCAGGTTTCAGATATTCCAAAGCAATCAATATTTGAGTCACCTAAGAGATGTTCTAGCTGGTCATGCTTGTTTCCGAGACTTATACTATTTAAATGTCCACATAGCAGTCCCTTGGGTTTGTAGGTGGAGTCCCAGATTATTCTCGACTGATTAAGAGTCTGGAATATTTTAGACCTGCAATGTTTTTTTTAGTACTGGCTTTCTAGATTTTACGTTTTTGCAGTCACTGATGTTTGAGGCATGGATGGTGAGATCAGTGTGAGCTGATGTTAGCTCCCTGACTAACAATGGTGGAGGTCTCTCAGCTGCTAGGCTGGTAGGCGTCGGCGTGACCCCGCGGAGTGCCGCTGGTGATAGTCCCCCGGCTGGCGGTGCTCATCCACTTAATGCCGCAGGTGGTGTTTGTCCCCCGGCTAGCGGTGCTAAGGGCCGCCGGAGGGGTTAGCCTTGGTACTAGTCCGCTGAGAACTGCTGGTGGTGTTAGCTTCGGCTCTTGCCCGCTGAGAACAACAGGTGGAATTAGCCTCAATACAAGCTCGCTGAGAGCCGCTGGTGTCTTCCCCGGAGATACAGGTGAGGTTAACACCTCGGGTGCCAGAGGCCCAGGGTTTAGCTCGACATCACCAGCTAGTAGAAGTATCACTGCAAAATGCAGCAGCCCTGTGCGTGAGTCCAATGTTGAAGCAGTATGCTTTGTTGTTGTGCTTGCTCTCGAGTGGCCATTGTTCGGGAGGCTTGAGAACAAAAGGTGTTGGCTTCCTGCGGCTGAGAGGAAAACTGCCGTTTTCCTCATGTAGTAAAAGGTAGCGGGATGAGCAGATGATAACACACAGTATTAGGAAGGCACTGTGTGCACTGGCTGTGACGCGGTGACAATGCTTCTCTTGCTTCTAAAGGAGATGACTGTTCTTTCATCATTTGAGACTGTAGACTGTATTTATCTGACTATGTGAGACAATAGTTTGAATGAATCCATGACACACATTAACATTACAGTACAGAACGGCTCTTTTAGCATATTATCCTGAACATTGTATAAGCATTCGTTCGTTTAATTTGTCGTTGAACGGAAGAGATATTGGTGCAGAGGACTTTAAATATCACTATTTTGGATAAAGGCTGTGACTCAGATGGCAGAGGAAAACACATAAAAACAGCAGTGGAGAATATGAATATTGTATTTCTTTCAGTTTATCCTTCATGTACTTCTGACCCTACTTCTCTTTACTCTCAGCTTATTTCTTGAAATTCTCTGACTTTGTAATGGATACAGATATTAATTCTGCAATATCCCATATTTTAGATAGATCTGGACCAAAGGAATCACACTCTCAAGCTCTTTGTTCTGATAAACTTTGGCAATTTGCAATTTAATCTTTGCCGATTATTAAACCCTTTAGCTAGGTCATTCACTTTCTTCTCCACCACTCATAAAACCTATTCACAAATCGACAATATTTGTATTTCTTCTTCTTTATCTCAAGATGCGAATATTTGCTTTATATCTCTGAATGATCATGTTGGTAATTTGTGCAGGTTATCTTTAGTCCCTCTGCCTTCTCATGCCTCTAGATGATGATTTAACCTAATTTGTTACAAGACAGAAGCTTTTACAGTCAGTTCAGAAATAGGTTTGCTGAGTTTATTGAAATTAACCGAGGCTCAGTGGGTGATCCGCGGACACTTTGGAATGCAGTTAAAGGCTTTATGAGAAATATCTCAATTTCACAATCTGACATCCTGCTCTAGCTATCAACCATGTGCATGTTTTATTTTCAGATCAGGTATGGAGGATGTTTAAGCAGTCTTCAAAGAACCCCAATCATCAAATGATACACTATAAATTGCTACATAGGGTTTACTTGACTCCTATGAAACTGTAGTGAACTTATTTCTTCTAAAGTATAGAAGATTCAGAAGCGAAAACCAGGAGACTTGGTTGTATCTTTTGCAGGTTCTTTATTGCAGATGAGTTGGATTTGCTGTAGTCTCTTTCCCAGCGTCATCCCAAGTCTAACTAAAACATGATACATTTTTAGCTTATATTCATTTCAAGGGGGGGGAATTTCCTTGAGGGGGATACATCAAAACAAAGCATGTAAATTAGCTGAGCCAGGAGAACAGGATGGAGCAGACCTTCCCGCACTGACAAAAGGCAAGGGGAGGAGACCCCTCTCAGCAGGTCATTTCACATGCTGAGACACTAGAACACTAATAAACTTCCTCAGTTTATATTCTACAGTATTGGAAATCTAAATTAAACCTTTAATAAATTTGTTTTCCTTCAGTTCCCCCTTTGGGAGTTAAAAAGAAAACTCCCACATTGTATACAAATTTAAACACTTAAAAATTCATTCTTGCAACTTGTAATCGTTACAGGCACATAGCTTGCTCTGTGTTGGTGTTTCTGCAATTGCATGTTGACACAGAAACAAAACATGCAATTTAGGGTCCGTGAGTCTTTTCTGGTTGGAACTGTGATTTTCTCGTGATCAATCAAGTTTCTGAACCATGAAGAATTATCTTCAGTCATCTTGGTGTAAATTTTGCTGAAAGATCAAGAATGTCTTGTTGGACCACCATGTTTGTGCACAAGTGAGTTATGGACTGCAGCCATCTTCGGGTGTGGCCAGCAACTTTCTTTCCAGCAAACAAGGATTCTGGAGTCTACATTTTGTGCGATGGTTAGTAGTAGTACGACAATCTTGATCATGTTGATGGATAACTGAAGGTTCCGTATGTGGGTCTCACTCTCTGCGTTGTGTATTTTTTTTCTTTTCTTTATCCTTTTGTGATAGTTGGCAGTGGGTCTCGTTGATTTCTAGATTTCTTGAGTTTGTGTCTTCATACGCATATGAGGAGGTCGGTGCGTATGGGTCTCTGGTCAGCCATCAAGTGTTACCTGCACAGAGGAAGAGAGAAAACAAAAGACAGGAGCAGTATTTGTTCAAACACTAGGGTTGTAAACTTTTCCGAGTCTATTGCTCTGGTTGTTCCTTTCCCTATTTCTTAATTATTTTGACACCTAAAAGAAAACAGTGAAGTGAGGATTGACTAAATGAATGGGAAGGCCTATGAGGGAGTCTTCGCCCAGGGTTTTGCCCCCGATTGCCTATTGCATTTCCGGTTCTTCCCTGGGTTCTTCACTGATTCGTGTGTCCTACCCTATCCCTGTTGGTGTGTACGTGAGCGGAACACAATCGTGATTCATTTCTCTTCATCCTCCAACAAAAACTTCAGTCATTTGCAGACATCATACATGAGGATGGAACAATGTTCGGCATTAGTGTGGACACTGCATGAGGGCATTTTACGTTTACAGTCTGACCTAACACTATTACTGATGAAAGGCCGGCGCTGTGAAATAACATTTAAGGCTGTGAGTTTACTTAACCAGTGTCCCCCAAAGGAAGGCTGAGACCGTCACTTTCCTTTTGTTCTATTAAACAAACACAAGTGTTTCATCTTTGTTGTAAGTTACTGGGGAAATTAAGCACTCACAGTCTGAATCGTTAACACCTAAAACAGCTGCCTAACGTGGTTACTGATGATGGGAGGGGTTGCTTCAGAGCATCAAGCAGATTGAGCAGAAGCTGAGTAATATTGTTCACTTCTCTAACATTCTTTTTGTTTTTTCTACATTCTTTTCTCCAATGTCCAGGCTTACCACAGTAATAACAACTTCCCTCTTTCTTAGGACATTTACGTTTCGGTTGGTTCTCTGTGTTGACCTTAACCCTCTGGGGTCTGAGGTGTTTTTAAGGCCTTTGAGGTGTTTTGACATGCTCTGACATTTGTGCTTATTTCAGCTACTTACAACATACCATTGGCCAACATGTAATTTGGCTGTATTCAGCACAAACTCTGCTACAATAATATGTGAGCAAAATAGATGTACATGTTTGCATTTTATAGAAAAAAAATATTATGCGTGGTTAGTAAGTTTTGGGAAAAAAATTGTCGCCGCAATAAGGCCATATAACACATACTGAACAGTTGTCCACAAGACTTTTGAGTTACTATTCTTGTAGGCTAGAATTTTTACTACAAAATGATGTGAAAATCATTCTGACCACTCTTTCACAAACAACAATATAACAATTAAAATTTTGTAAGTCAGTTTTTGTGTCAGCACTGCTGTATGCGTGGGAGTGTCAATGGCCATGAATATTAATGAGATTCACACCAGGGGAGACAAAAGACACTCCCCCAAAGGCTAATGCCCCATCAATGTGCTGTGAGGCAACCTGAACAAAGAATGACAGGAGATGCAAAGGTTTGGTTTTTCAATCTGTTTTATTGTAATTCCTAGAACACATTACTATTTTTTATATTTTTTAAAATATTAAGCAGCACAACTGTTTTCAACATTGATTTTTTTAAAATAAATCATCATATCAGAATGATTTCTGAAGGATCATGTGACACTGAAGACTGAAGTAATGATGAATCACAGAAATGAATAACATTTTAAAATACACAGTTAGGCTATTTTAGACTGTAATACTATTTCACAATATTACTGGGTTTTTTGTTTGTTTGTTTTTTAATCAAATATACGCAGACGTGATGAGCATCAGAGACTTCTAAAACATTAAAAAAGTTTGCAAACTTTTGATGGATACCTGTATAAAATTCTACATATACCCATCCATTTATATTTGCTGATAACACAATCAAAGAAGCTGTATTATTATCATTATCAATCACTAATGGCCATGGATAAAAAAAAAGACAAAAAGTTTTTGTAATTTCACACAAGAATGGGTACTTGTATATTATGACGATGTAAACACAATTACATTTCATCTGTAAATATTACGTCTGTGCACTTACTCAGTATGATTCTCGATCGCACTGAGAACTGAACGACACCTGCGTGCTCCTCTGCGGTGCTGGAGAAGGAGAGCGTGATGCAGACACAATCCTACAACAACAACAAAAACTGTTAGCATACATAATCCAAAGTAAACTGTGGGCAATTAATGGGTATGGACGCACAATGTATATCTCTTGATGGGCCATAGGACGGAGAAATATCTATTTATGGGCCATACACCGCGAGAATCTGCTGATGGGCCATAACGTATAGACCGCGCGCATTTAGAGCATTTCAAACATTTACACCTGTATTCACAATCATCTGTGCAGTATTTTAGCAGGATAAGCAGTGTCATAGGCTAACCAAAACAGAACATTTATATATAAAAATATAATGTCTAGTATTTAGACAGTATTTTACCGGAAGCTGAAATATATTTGCACTAAATCACATTATATTTAGGCTACACCTAAGCAGATATTCGCAAATAAGCTACATTACGCATAAGCTAATCAAAACTGAGTGAAATATATTTAATATACAAATGTTTAGAGAGTAACGTTATCATATTGAAAGTTTACACTTGAGCATGTACACGAATGTTATATTGTAAGGCAATACTAAGCAAAATATAGTCTGAAAACATGAGTTCTATATGATCAGAAAAATAATTATATAACACTAAACAATATAACACTTACTCCGAACTTGTATCCTCGGCGGGATCAATTCTCTCTTCAAAATGCAGCCGTTCGTCGTCTTGAGTTGCAATAATCTTCCCCTGAGGAAAAAAGGTGAATTCTTCCTCGCTGTACAGAATCATCTGGCGGCCTCTTTACCGGAGTAGCGTGCCCGCTGTGCCATCCTCAAAACGCGATGAACTATCAGCGAATCTCATGAAGAAACTTTGTGTTTTCATGGCATTGATCGGGGGCGTGTGCGATGCATATAGATCACCTAAACTATTTACATGTGAATAGCGCCGGGGGCGTGGCGGCCTCAACTCATTAAAAATAATGAGGGGAGAAAGAAAAAACTGGACCTCTCCTTGGTTTCAAACGGATTACATAAACTGTGAGTATTTGTTTTTTATATAAATTACTTCATTTAAAAGAAGAGAATTCAAGCTTCATAAAGAAAAATCTCTCGTGCCTGTGTGACAAGTATTCGCGGAGTTACAGTTAATCTTAGGACGTGTTTCAGAATGGACTTCACAGACAGAGAGAACGCAGAACTCGCATCATGTTCGTTTTTCTTTATTTGGCGAAAAGCACAACACTTTGTTTTTATTGCGAGTATCCACAAAAAAAATAGACACTTAACAGGATCTAATGATGTATAACACTTAAATGTAAGATCAAAATCAACAGAGTATTTTGAGTCTCTTTTGCACTGATAAGAAAAAAAGCGAGCAAATCACGCCGGCGTGATTTCAGACCCCAGAGGGTTAAAGGAGGCTGCTGCAATTTTTACTCCTGCCCTGACATCCGAGTCTCTTTCCCAAGTAGCTAACCTGTCTAGGTTACTTTGCAGGGTTCTAGTGGACCATGTGACGTCTAAGAAAGGCAATGCATTTCTATGCTCTGTCAAAAGACCATGAAACCATGCGCGAGCCAAAGGTCCATTATCAGTTAACACCTTCTCTGATGTGTCTGATATTCCACTGTAAGCTGCAGCTGACTGACAAAATCTCTCTGTGTACTCACAAACAGTTTCATTCTTCTTCTGTACACAACTAGTTATCTTTGACCAGTCCACTTTAGGTCCAACAATGTTCTTTAGGATTTTCAAAACTCCCTCTCTCAATTCATCTTTACTTGCATGTTGTAGTTCAGAAATAACAGCATTTTCAAACTCATTGAATTCTGACTCAGTCAAGATCTGTGATATTAGCTGGGTGACTTCAGCTAGAGACATAGCGTAGAGCCGCATCTTTTTGGACAATTCTCTCCTAAACTCAGAAAAATTTCTTTGCACGGATGGCAAACTTTCAACAATTCTCTCAATGTCTTTAGGATTTAAAGATAATTTGACTGCTTGTAGCTGCAGTATGGGGGTTACAGATGCTGTATCAATCCCTGTTGCTCTACTCTGAGCCTTTTGTCTTGCTCCACACACTTTGACTGTATCTTTATCTATCAAACCAGAATTTCTAGTGTTTTCTAGTCTACAGCAAGACTGTAAATCAGGATAGCTTTCATCTGACTGTTGGTCTTCAAAATCACATTTGGTTGAGGCCTTGTTATTGCCCACCTTTGTCTTGAAACAAGACACTTGAGTCTGCAATTGTTTGTTTTGTTCATTTAACTTATCAATACACCTAGTTTGTTCTTGTGCAATGGATAAGCTATATTCTCTATGGCAACAGATTATGCCTTTCATGTTTTTCTTTCTGATACATGCACCCAACACCTTCTTGCATTCTTCAATCGACCAAACTTTGTCTGGATCAATACCAAATTTCTTTGTCAAATCCAATCTAACTGACTCAGTCACTATGGAGTCCATGTGTTCTCCTAACAATGACTTGAACTCACTGTCTGTCCATAAAGGAGTAGCTAGTCCACCTTTTTGATTTGTTGGAACCAACCTAGCATTCCTTCTAACCATTTTGTGATGTTCTTTGTTATCACACAAACACGAACAACTTCTCTGATCAAACAGAGGCTACACTTGTTTAACACAGATCAACTGTTGTTAAATCTTCCTTTTTACCAACACATCACAAACTATTAGCATGCTACGCTAATCTTCCATACAAAAGAAAATGGATATTTCACCTTTTTCAACTTTTAGAGGATAAATCTTCTCTAGCAACGTAGAGGATATCTAAAAACTTCCCTGCCTAAAAAAACAGAGGATAATTTTCATCTCTAAAAGAAAACTTTTAAAGGGTACTTTCGTTAACCAAACACTACAGCTGTCTGAAAACTGTTCTTCTGACGGCGCAGAGATTTGTACTGGTCTTCAATGGTTCTTTGAATAGAGTGAAACTCACCAAATCGTTTGGTTGTATGGAAAGATTCCAGCTGGAACTTCAGTCAGAAATGTTCATTCTTTGTTAAGATCTTTGTTGAGGTCGAAGTTGCTGGAACTCAGTCAGAACTCACTCAGCTTTGTTGATCTTTGTTTCAAATCTGGATTCAGGTGATTCAGTCTGGAATGCAGTCAGATCTTTGAGCTTGATCTGGATTCAGGTAAAGTTAATTCTATCCGGGTCGCAGGGCACCATCTGTAGTGAACTTATTTCTTCTAAAGTATAGAAGATTCAGAAGCGAAAACCAGGAGACTTGGTTGTATCTTTTGCAGGTTCTTTATTGCAGATGAGTTGGATTTGCTGTAGTCTCTTTCCCAGCGTCATCCCAAATCTAACTAAAACATGATACATTTTTAGCTTATATTCATTTCAAGGGGGTGGAATTTCCTTGAGGGGGATACATCAAAACAAAGCATGTAAATTAGCTGAGCCAGGAGAACAGGATGGAGCAGACCTTCCCGCACTGACAAAAGGCAAGGGGAGGAGACCCCTCTCAGCAGGTCATTTCACATGCTGAGACACTAGAACACTAATAAACTTCCTCAGTTTATATTCTACAGTATTGGAAATCTAAATTAAACCTTTAATAAATTTGTTTTCCTTCAAAACGTTTCTATATGAATCTATCCTCCTCTCCTACGTGTAATATATGATCTCTAGGGATCTGACTGCAGTAGAGTACTTACATCTTCTTTTCGTCCCTCTCTCTCACTTTTCTGGACCCAGCTCTCACAGCAATTATCAAATCTGTTGGGCACTGATATATGTTTTACCCTACTCCACTTTTTTTGAATGATTTTTGGGACCTTTATCAATTCAACAAAGATATTTACTGTTAGCCGCTCTCACTGCGGCAAAAAAAATAATTAGTCAGCTGCTGGAATCCTCCTCACACTTTGAACAGACGAACATGGACAGTTTCTTTGCTGGACATTATATCGATGGAACTCTCAACTTCTCGTATCCATGTATTCAATCTCAAGACTGTGAATTTATGGTTTACTGCCTTTGATATTGTCAACTTTTTTAAAACTTTTCTTTTTAAAAAAATGGTGTATACATTCTGTGTTTGTATTTTATTTCTATATTCTCAAAGTCTACCAAGGGTGGGATAAGTTTGGGTGGGTTCTAGATTTGTATCTTTGATTTTTGCCTTGTATTTTTGTATTTCTTTGCCTATATAAAAAAAAAAGAGGGAATAAAACGTAAATAATTAATCGGTTCCATAGCATATTCCAAGTGATTAGGGTCTTAGGGTGTTCCATTTAAACACATTTCAAGGGTTCTGCCAGTAGTGGCCACTCGTGCAATGTAAGCAATGGCATACATCCGAGTGAACGAGACGGAGGGAAGTTAGCGAGGGAAGGGCACAACAAAATTGAACTTAAACGCAGCCCAAGACACATGAACAGGGAAAGCACATGACAGAATCACTTGTGGGTAAAAGGGAATCACATGACATGAAATGAAAACATGACTATAACAAATTTAGAAATAAAAGACATGAAAACACTGGAAACAATAGGCACATTCAACTTCAACTCCTGCTGGATGTAACCGTTTGGCGAGAGTTGCCACTTGGAGCTGAAAACGGAGACGTTAAGTTGGACACTTTCTGCTTCCCGTAGTGACGCTCGTGTGGTGTTTGCCCACTTTATAAAAGATGAAGTGAATTAAATGCAATATTTGTACAATACACAATGTTTTCAGAGACATCTTAATTTAATGCTTTATATACTGCTTAATACAGCGTCTGTTTGCACAAGTATACAGTTTGACATAAACCTATACAATTTAAATACCATCGAAGTGGGATCTGTTTTTTATCAGTTTTATTTTGATAAACATGAGACGATTTAACATCGCGACTACAAGAAAAGAGCTTTTACTGTTATAAAACTACAGATTTGTGAGCATTAGTGGAACTGAAGGTGTCAGAATAAACACGAAACACACATGATCGTTGTCATGCGGTGAACAATCAGTCATTGCAGTGAGCAGGGGCGGACTTTACCATTAGGCAAAGGTTGGCAATTGCCTTGGGCCCCGAGCTACCTAGGGGCCCTCAGAATGGACCATAAACTTATGCTTAAGGTTTTTTTTTTTTTACTTTTTGCAAATTATCGTTATATATTGCTAAAAAAAACTCTATTTGTGAAAAATGGCATCAAATCATTAGTGTCGCATACAGGAGGGGCCCCCCACCTCACTACATTGGACTATTCCATTTTCTCACTTACTGCGCATCTGCGAAATGCGCCAAAAAACTGACAGAGAAAAAGAAGTGAGTTGAGTTGCTGCCGACAGTGCCAGCCCAGGCTGCTCGAGCGATATTGCTGCTAATGTTACATGCAGGCAACTTTACAGGATGAGGAGGATCCTTCAACTGCAGGTAACAAAACTTCCGCGTTCACTTTCAGTGACAGTGATAATAATGATGACGACGAAAGACAACAATTCCAATGAACAACTAATGAGTACTAGCAGTCATTCTGCTAACTCCTTCTGAAACTCCTTTTCCTTGATTTACTGCAGCTTATATGTAAAACGCATTTGCAGCAGCAACTGCACATCCAATAGCGGGCGCCTCTGACGTGCGACCAATGAGCTTGCCCTACGTCATTACACGTCAGAATAAGGGGGCATGGCCTATGAATTCGTCATTATAGCAGATTTTACTCCTTCAGCGACAACTCGCCAGGTTACTATAGTACGGCCGGCTGGCTACGCAGTACTCGTCCCCTCTCTCAGATAGTTACAAGTAGGGCTTTCTTAGAAAAATAAGGATTGACAAAAGGGGGGAAACAAGAGATGTACAGGGCCCCATGTCTGTGTTTGCCTTGGGTCCCAAAATGACTAAATCCGCCCCTGGCAGTGAGCAATCAGTTTTGGTGAAATTAAAGTTTAATTTCCATGTCTTCGAACATCCTGATGATGACACTGATCTTTATTAAGTTGACTATTAAAAAGATCAGCTGAATATCAGTAAAAAAAAAAAAAATACATGAAATGCAAAATGAGTTACTGCATTTCTATAGTTAGGGGCCAAGCACCTTAAGTTGCGGTTCAATTTTTTTCACCAATTGAATCCGTTCGCGTTATTATTATTATTATTATTATTATTAGGGGCTAAGCACAGAATGCCTGGGCCCTGGGCCAGAGAGGCCACGCAGAGCACTCAGGAGAAGGGAGGAAGTCGGAAGAGTTGATGGTTGGAGTTGCAAAATGTGGCCTACCGGCCCAGGGCCAGACAAGGCAGGCAGGGCAAGTGGTGGAAGTTGCAATGGGCTTCTTCTGCTTTGAGTTGAAGACGTTGTGCCAAACTCCTGAGATTGTCATTGGTTCTGTTGTGGTTGAGAGAGTCCTCTCTCTCTCCTGAATGAGCACATGGCTGGTTGTGAGTCAAGGCCTGGTACCCTGGGGCCTGCCTAGGTCACGCAGGACAGAACAGCACCCGGAACATACAGAGAAGGCCAAAGAGGAAGGGCTTGTGTTGAGCGGGAAAGTTCCTCTGTGGTTAATTTAGTCTTTGTCCTAAGCAAACTTTTTAATAAATGCGTCTATTGTAATGAAACTGGTCTTAATAGATTCCCTGGGTTATGCCAACAACATGGATATCAATTTTGCCATTGTTTTTTATTTTTTAAACTTACTTTTTCTAATTTCTCCTAGACCGTTTGTCCAATTTTCACCAAAATTGAATCGTATCATCTTCAGACTGCGCAGACTAAAAGTTATGGATTTCGTGACGATAGATGGCCGTTTTTGTATACTGCAGCATCAAAGTTGAGGCATGCTGCCAAAATGACAATTCAGGCTTTCTCTCTGCAATGCCTTGACATTTTGACACCAAACTTTGTATGTGTCATTGTCATCTCACTCTAATCACACCATATACATTTCTTAACTGCGCCACCTATTGGTCGAAAGTAATAATCCATTAAATCATACTTTTAGTTAATGTATATGATTTTTCAGCCATTTTGCCTAAATTCATCTTGCTCCTCTGCTGCAGTTGGTCTGACACTCCCAGCCATGTTGGCATGTCTTATAATCTTTTTTGCACTTAGTCCCGATAATGGCTGCTTGCAGCTATATTTATTATTATTTTTGTATACATTTTTAATAAAAAGGACATAATGTCTGAATAGCATTCAAAACCATAACCACAAATTATTAACTAAATTTATTATTTAGCTTTTTAGGAACATGCTAGTCCAGTGCCCATGAACTACCCACAATCTGTTCTACTGCTTGCCTGATATCTTTGTAGAACTAGGAACATGCGGCTCCACATTGCATTTCAGTCAGTCATCGCATTAGAGTGTAAAAAAATTCCAAATATCGACACTTGACCTTGTGTTCACCAGCATTTTAAGGTATGTTTATTTATAAGGCATGCAGAAAGCATTCAGCAACACACCTGCTGTAAGGGAAAGGGTCTTTTCTAGCAAATTTCATAACCAGAGGAAAGCAATTAAATGCTGTGTTTATAATCATAGCTGGCTGGTATAGCACACAGTGACAAGCACCCAAAGGCTCTTGAGCAGAGGCGCAGATACTGTATGCCCACCCATAAACACAAAAACACACACACTTGTGAGGAAGTGTGCAGAGGATGCATGCATCTCCAAAGATGCAAGTCAGAAATGCTGAAGCATGTACTTTGATCATGGACTGTTCGCACGCTACACTGCTCTTTCCAGCTATTTCAGGCACAGTTTGGTTTTAACATTGGTGGGTATATTTTGAACTCAGACTGATACACATCTCCAGATATGCATATCTGCACAAATACTCGAGATTTAACAAAACTATATTGCCTAAATGTCAAAATTAGTACAATAATAAATACTTATAATGCAATTTTTATATAAAAATATAATAATGAGTCATGTTTTTCCCTTACAAAAATGTTATTATATAACCAGAGTTTTACTATATATTTTACTTTCAAATGGTGAAACTATGGGTGGTGTAGAAAAAACATTGTTAATTTGTGGTTGCAATGGTTTATAACTCTAGTAACCATGTTTTTTTTATTTATTTTTTTTATTTGTAGTAAAACCATGGTTAATTTTTTGTAAGGGTTATGTTGTCTGCTCTAACTCGCTCTAAACCTATTATAAAACGATGTGAATATCTGTCTGCTAAATTACTACTGTAACTTTACAATAGATAATGATGTCCTTTGAGTGATAATAGTAATGGGGTGCTACTGCTAGCAGCAATGTTTAACTAAGCAAACAAAGACAAAAGTACAATAGCCTATTTTACAATTACAGATGAAACTGACCTGCACTTGAAGTCCTGAACAGGTCAGAAGTTTTGAATAAGTTTTGAAGTTTTGAACAAGTTTTGAAGTTCAGAAACTTTATAATAACTGCACGCTATTAATCATTAGTCAAGCATTAGTAAACAGTTAATTCATCATTTATAAAGCATTAATATACATTAATAGGCAGTTTATAAATGCTTTATTCTTGCATATCTATAATGTGTTTAATAATTGTATTTTCATTCTTTATTAATGATCAATTTATTATTTGTAAGCCAGTTATTTAATGGAACCTAGAGGAATAATCAGAGAAGACATATATGACAGTCAATTAAGCACAAACAATAGAGTGTTATTTATTTTTATTTTTATTGAAAACATAAAAATCCCTTTCAGACCCATTCTACTTAATAAAGTCGGTCTGCCTTAGTGTTTATAACCTCAAATAGAGTCAAGACCGATTTACCACAAAAACAGGTATATGCGAATTTTTTGCAGGTTTTAGCTGTTAACTCTGCTTAGTTAAAGAAACCTGATTGCTTGACACCAACTGCTCAGTGGGGTTGTGGGTGGAGGGCTTATCAGAAGAAACATCCTGCCGAGTACAGGAAAGCTGTGGCTTTCTATGACCCACTGGCATTGCATTTGCCTGAGGAGATTATGTCAGTGGGTAACACAAAGTCGGTGTGGACACATTCTAACACTAAACAATTGTAATGTTCTAACAGTGTAGCCTGGACAATGTATTCATCCTAATTTTCTTTGGTTTTGGTTGGTTCCCGTACCTGGTTGGTTTTAGGTATTTCTTTAATAATTAAGGTTGTCCAACACCCATAGCCACCTGTATAAAAAATGTATTTTAAACTTAATTGGTTGTGCTTCTTGCAATAGCTGCTTCCTATCACTTCTTTGAATTCAAGAGCAGCCTGCAGCAAAAGGTGTCTTGTTTTATGTTTTTTTTTTTTCAGTGTTACGCACCCTTAGACACAAAGTCTTTAAAGGGGCAACATTGAGGTCGTGATCAGAAGGTGGTGTAATTAAAATGGCAAGAGACGTCACGTAACAAGGTTTTGTGAAAAATAAAGTACGGTTTATTGTACTAGTGGAATATTAATGCAAAAAATGAACAATAATAATAATGATAATAATCCTTGTTGTGGACACAAAGAAAAATAAACAAAATATACAGATTGAGAGTTCAAAATAAATAATCCAAGAGAATAACGACCTAAATAGTGAAGCCAAATGAAAGAAAAGAACAAAACAAACTCCGGTTAACTAGTCCCAACCTCTTAGCTAACTAATAACAAAAATAAAAGAAAAGACAGGGTTCTTCAGCGCAAAGCGCCCTCTCTAACTACTCTAACTAATAAACCAAAACATACAAGGGTGGCGTTCACTTCCTTACCTGGTGTTTGTATACATCGAGTTTACTAGGTGTTGCGTTGTGTACGTCACGTGACATATTACCTGTCCGAATTACTCTTGGTAACCTCAAAACACGCCATCATCGGCAGAACATATTACTCTTGGTAATCTCAGAACACGCCATCATCGGCAGAACATATTACACTTGGTAATCTCAGAACACGCCACCATGGCAGAAAGAAAAAAACAGGATAATGTCTGTAACAAAAAATAACAAACTTACAATCGACAAGCAGAGCAACAAAGAAAACAAGCTGCCGTGCGTTCTTCTCAGCTTCCTTTTAAAACTCGAGTGGTGAACTTGATAGGCTGCGGGGGGAAGATGACGTCACGACGTAGATGATGATTGACATCTCTCTCAGCCAACAGCAGACGAGTAGTGACGCAAGCCTAAGATTGTGATAGAGAAAGGCCCTGTCCCAAATGGAACCCTAAGCACTCGCGGTCTTCCTCTGAGTCTGCACTTTCGTGACGTAATGTCGCTTTGACTGTAGGGAAGAAGTCTGCTGCGGAGCCCGTGTCAGTGCGGGCTCGGCAAAAGTGCGCATCAAGGGCGCAAATCGACCACTTGGGGGCACTCGCGAGCACCCTTCTGAGATCTAAAAATGACAAATGGTACACACTGCGGTGTCATGGACTTAACGGACACGCGCACGCGGCAGCCATTGTAAGTCCACAAGACCGAAAGTGTGCGATTTGGGACAGGGCCATCGAGAAACAAAAGAGAACACATATACGCGTGACCACAGGGACGTAACATTCAGTCACCTCTAACATCTCAAGTATTTTATAACAACTATATTATTTCGTTTTTTAGTAAATTAATGGTGCACATTTTAGCACTACAATTGTACAGATGTATGAAATGAATCTCTGTTGTGGCTGGGGCAGTTGATATGGAACACTTTTGCACATCCAGTTATCTCCACTAATGCAAAACAATTTGTTGCAAAAGTGTATAGGAGAAAATAACATGCAATAGGCCTTTTATTCACATTTAGTTGCATTTTACACTATCATGTAAAGTAATGTTCGTAAAGTTAGCAAACTGTAAAAAATGGACTAAACTTAGATTTATTTTTATGTGTAAAATATGTACAGTAAATATGTAAAGCTGTATAACACTCTGAAAGGAAAAAGGCCATAAATAGTTTTTCAAATATGTTTGAGGAAACCCAATAATTCATTAGCTTTACAGATGATATTTATGTGATCATTTTTACAAAAAAAAAACATTTGAACATTCCATTGCCTCAATGCCACCAAACACACAGAAACAATTGCCTCTTTCAATTGTGAACTCAGGAAGAGCCAAATAGTTCTTCACAGCATGGCACTTTCTTGTTATTTTAGAGAGGATTTTCTTAAAATGTAAAATTTCTGCTGTAATAGATAGATACTGAAAGCCATTAGTTAAATTGCTTAAACTAATTGAGAGAAGCCTCTTCTACAGCGCCACTGTGTTTGACCAGCTTCGTCACAATAGCTGTATTACTGTTACTGAAAGTAATATGCTGATTTTGTCTGATGTGCATAACAGGGCCTTTGAGCTTTAACCAGCAGGAGCAATCCATCAATAATTGTACTGCTTCACTGCCACTGCAAGAAGTCATTTCCGAAAACCAGTGAACTGCACTCACCAGAGCCATACTCTGGAATATGGCTGAACAACGATTAGATGAGTGAGCAAGAACTGTCTGCACTTTAATACAGACCAGTGACTCTATATACTGTAGTCACGCTAAGGAAAGGAAAGGATTTGTGTGACTTAAGATTAAATCTCCCTTTAAATGTGAGTTAAATATAAATAGGCTTGTCAGTAACCATTTTCACTTGGTCTGGAACAAAGATGTCACAGCTTGTACCAAATATGAAAACCTGTCAGAACATACAACCTATACAGAGGGAGTAGTGCAGAGAACTTGATAGATAGTTCAAATTAGGTAAAAATAAACAGAGTTAACGTCCACTCCTTTTCCTAGGTCTTTCCATTGTATCTTTGTCCACCCTGATAAATGACTGTATCAGGCTTTACAAGCACACACAATGTTCGCATAGTTGTTCTGGCCACAGTAGGCTAATCAATTTGAAATCCTACCAAGAGAATGGTGTTCTTAAAGTGGGGAAGCATTCGATTTGGCTATCACCAAACTGGCCTGCAAGATCCAAATAGAAACTTTCACCAAAGATTTATGAGCTGTTTTATCCCCACTGTACCAGAAGTGTTACTTTATCCATTTGGGAGGGCATGCAATAGAAATGTCAAAGGAGAAAAGTCATTCCTGACAATGATAGCAGTATCACAGTTACCAGTGTCCTGGTGGAAGTTGTTAGTATGTACTTGTTACTAACACTTTCTTTGTCTGTGCTGACACAATGAAGAAAATGGTTATGCCATCAGAAAACCAATGTACTGGAGATGACTTCCAACAGAGTGACAAAGAGGATCTTCTCCCAGTGCCTAAGGCAAGAAGAGAAATCCAAAACAATTCTTTTGATCATTATCTGGACTTTGCAAGCTCCCTGGTTTTCACTGCTGGTGATATGGCAACTATGATTTTTTTGGAGATGCTTGGCCATTTATTCTTCTTTTTTGTACATTCACATTATAACAGACAGAATCACCACTTTTTAGTCTGGAATCTTACCTAATGGGAATCATTTGTATAACTTCAGAACATTTAAATACAATACAATACGAAAATATATACAATATAAAATATAATATCAAATTCACATAAAAACAGTTTGGAAAAAAACCCTCCAAATATTAAAGGAAGGTGTTTGCATGCTAATTAGCACTAATGATCTTTTTAGCACAATGATTAACTCCAGGGTGTTCAGCTGGGATTGAGTGCCATGGGGAGACTACAGAGCCAGCTGCTGATGCCAGCACGGAACCTTCTCGAATGCTCTATGCATTTACCATAAACAGCAAATACATTAATGATAGCAGTAGTTGCGCATGTACGCCTTATCTTTTTTCCGTAAGCTTTTGGATTATCGCAAAAAACAAGTTCTGTGATCAAACAAAGTTTTTTTTTACATGTTTTGTCCATCAAGATCATTTTCACAGATGAACACAACTTTTAGGAATTTTGAAGCCTAAATGCAGGCTATAAATGAACTCTTTCAGTTTTTATCTAAAAAAACATTTTCCAGAGAGATTGAGTTAGAATAGTTTCTAACAGCACAATTATAAGCATAACAAGGCTATAAAAGCAGACTGAGCTTACCTGTTCGACGTGACACATGTAATGTCCCTGATAGTCTCTGTAGTCCCATTTAGCCACTTGTTAGCAACAACCTTTTTCAAGACACGTAACAGCTTTCAAATCATGAGTGGGGTAATACTGCTGTATTTTATGTTGTTGAATAAAATGTGAAATTATATTGAGCTTGTGTTCAACACAGACCTTATTTTAACCATTTAACCAAAAAACCTATTAAAACAAAACATTGACTTTGGGACGATGGAACCAGAAGCGCTAAAATGCTAACTTGTTTCTGTGTTTTGGCCAACCAATGTATGTCACACCTGCACCACTCTATTTGTTATATTCACAAAACTAATGGTCTGTGCATTAATGTACAAACTAGTTTTCAGTACTAGCGGGGGTTATCTACAACTGCACTGGCATATAGGATTTCTCACTTTAATAAAGCGCAGGCAAGACGGACAGATCTCTCTTCTCACAGTGGATCAGACACCTGCAAGATCAAAGGCGAATATCGCGGGATTCACGCTCTTGCATATGTTGCTAATAAACTGGATGTAGTTTAAGTTCTGTTGCTTTTATATGAAAATAAAAATAATGAACAGGACACCCAAAGTACTTATTTAATTTCATTCCAAATACGTGTTTATCAATATTTTTTTCTTTAATACAGATTTGTGTTTTTATGTTTCTTAATAAAAATGACATCACATAACCCATATCGGACTGTCAGAGAGTTTATTCACACATGACGTACGTATACCCATAAAACAGGATACCAGAGTTTTAAAATCAAACATTTTAAAAGAGAACAACACATCACGGTTGTTTAAACCAATGAACATTAAGTTGTTGCGTCAGCAAGTCGTTTCCCATCATACTTTTGATCAGCGCAGTCGGTGGAGAGTAACTGCGCACGACTGCAGAATCCGACACGTGCCCCTTGCAGTCGCGAGAGTTTTTTGACATACGTCAGCATGACATCAGAGCAAGGCAGACCGCTCTTGGACAACATTTCTAACCGGCATGCATCTCGTGGTGTTCACCGGTGAGCAGTTCTACGCAGATTTTGCTCACCTCAAACAAGCCTAAAGTTGTAGCTCCGCGCTCTATGCCGGGGGCAGCAGCTCATTTGTGTTACAGAAGAGGCTCCCGTACCGCCTCCTCTGCACCACCGGAGGGAGCCATCTCCGGAATATTGAACTGTACGAACTCTAAATCCCATCATGCCTCTTACCTGGGACTGATTGCGCACACACCTGCATCTCATTCTCACACACCTGCATCTCATTCACACACACACACATATAAACCACTTCCACGCACCACACCAGTGCGAAGTCTTGATTTGCCCTTGCTATCACTACCGAGCGTTTAGTCCTGTGGATTGTTTATTGCCTTTGCCTTTGCCTTTGCCTTTGCCTTTGCCTTTGCCTTTGCCTTTGCCTTTGCCTTTGCCTTTGCCTTTGCCTTTGCCTTTGCCTTTGCCTTTGCCTTTGACCTTTGACTGTGTACCCCGTTTTCTGATCGTTCTCTGCCTACCCTGACCTGGATTGTTTACTGGACCTTGCCTCTCGCCGCCTGCCCCAACCATTGCCTGTTATCTGGTTTGTTCTCTGCCTATTCTCCATTGCCCTGTTTGCTGGTGTTGATATTTGCCTGTTTGACGATTCTAATAAAAAGCTGCAAATGGATCCCGTTGATTCTGCTGGTTCATTACAATTTGCATTTAAAGGGACAGACAAAAACGTTGCATTTTTGCTCACCCTCAAAAAGTGACAACTTTACCATGCTATATAAAAATATATGTGGGGTATTTTGAGCTAAAACTTCACATACACACTCTTGTGAAAAGGGCATTATACCACCCCTTTAACCCTTCGGAGTCTTGGGCTATTTTGGGCGTTTTTGAGTACTTTTTATTTATTTTATTTTGCAACATAAACAAATGTTTACCATACCAATATTTGGTATCATTGTTTTCAGCACAACATCACCTATATGACCAGATAATTCGTTTTTCATTTTGATGTACTGTATCAACATACTGGACCCAAAATCACACAAAAAACACAAAATCCGAATAGAAAAATTATAGCTTTTTTACTACAAAAACCACAAATATGCTCAATGAAGCATTTTAAATGGTTTAAAATGTAAACACAAGTTGTAAATATCAACATATACAGGTAAAATTCAGATATAATCAAGCTATATACAAAAAAAAAAATGATTTACAAAAAAAAGCGGGTGTAGCCATAGGCTTTTTTTTCTTTTTAGCTTGCCACTTTTTAAAACAGTTTATGCACACAATTATACAGAGAGCTATATTTAAGGCCTTGCATTCCCATAGTATGAGGGTTCCCTAATAGTGCAAATACAACATAAAAAAGGTTAAATTGAAATAAAATCAAACTATATACAGCAAAAAGCAGGTGTGGCAATAGGCGTTTTTTCTTTTCTTTTTTGCTTAGAAATTCTACAAAACACTTAACAGAAAATTACACAGACAGCTACATTACAGGGCTTTCATTGCTTGAGTAAGAGGGGTTCCGAAATTGTGCAAATATACCATACAAAAGGTAAAATGAACACAAAACCAAACTATACATACAACTATTTACAACATATATCAGGTGGTTTTTTTCAGTTTTTTTTTCTTTTTTCAAAAAACTAAATTTTCCTTCCACAAAAAGCTCAAAATCTACTCCTAAACTACCCCTAAACTATCTACACTACTCCTAAACTACTCTCAAAGTCATGCACAAAGGCAAACTCCAGGGGCCTCATGTACAAAGACTTGCGTTGAATTCATACTAAAACATTGCGTACGGACAAAGCTGTAAATGTGCGTACGCACCAAAAAAACCAGATGTATGAATCTCTGCGTACGAAGGATCCCACGCATATTCTCTTTGTACATCCCAATTAACGTAACATTTAGCGCACATGCACGAGCACAACGCCCCACCCTTAATTAAATAAATTTAAATATGGTAATGAGTCCACTTTGGCAAAAGAAAGCAGTAAGAAAATGGCTAAAGCAAGCGGCAAGAAACGAAACTTTACAGAAAGTGAATTGGAGGTGCTACTATCGGAGGTAGAAACGAGAAAAAATATTTTATTCGGAACTTTGTACTCCAGAATTAATAACAAAAGGAAAAAAATATGAGTGTGAGAATTTGGCTGATGCTGTCAATGCGTTGGATCTGTAAGTCGCTGTAAATGACCTTAAATAGAAATGGTCTGATATAAAGGTGGACGTTAAACGGAGAACTGCTGCGCACCGAAAGTGTGGACAGAACAGGCAGTGGGGTAAAGGGGTCGATGAACTTACACCCTTTGAGCAGAGAGTTGCCTCAATTATGGGTGACACTTCCCATACAAAAATGTAATATATGGCCATATATGTACTTATATTTTAAATAGCATGACATAGCCTATATCTATTCTATACATATATTTGACTTATCTGCGAACACAATATATGCCTGCAACATAGGCTATATGAACATTTATGTGTCCAAACATGTGAAGAAAATATTTGAGTTCATCCATATATGATACAATATATCTGCATATATTACAGTATTGGTTTCTTGCATATATGGCCAACATTAAGTATAAATATGTGACATACATATTTGTTTTCCACATTTAATAAATGTATGTAATATATGCATGTGATACTGATGCATTTTTAAAGCTGTGGCATATGGTTATGGTACTTTGTGGATGTATTTGTTAAAAATGACAGAAAACACTGCATTATTGTATTAAAAATACTATATTTGGTATTCACATACAGACACAAAATCTCCAACTATAGGCATTTAATTACAAGGTATTCAGATAGATTATATAAAACAGTATGGAAATAAGTACATATATGCATGTGTACATATATGCGTCTTACATATATTTAACATTTATGATATAAAACAGTAGGCTACTATGGAAATAAGTACATATATGCATGTATACATATATGCGTCTTACATATATTTAACATTTATGTGCATACGGGAAAATATATGTCACTTACATGAAAACGGCCATTTTTGCTATTTTTTGAAATATATGTTTCATATATGTCTATGTGTTTTAAATATATGAATTTTGCATATATTCTCATATAGGCAGCAGACATAGGCCTACATGGGCACTGACATTATATATGTAATTTACATATATTGACATATATTACATGGGTTTACTGTCTCTGGAGTATATGCTGCTGAGACTCGAATTTACTACAGGACTGCCACGAAGGTAACCAATTTCTCATTTGTTTTTACTTTGGTACACATATAGCTTACCCATTTAATTTTCAAATGCATTAATGCTGACCAAAAGTAGGCTACACCAGAGATTTTACGTATCCATTGCATTTGGCAAATGCGTGTACCCATTAATAACAGACTCAAACAGTGGCGGTTCTACATTGAATTACACCCTGGGCGAGACCCCCTTCGAGCGGAATTATAGATCTTATATAATTTATAATTATTTTATAAATTGCAAATTAATAGCAATGCTTCCCACATGTGGTGGTGCGATAGACTTGTAGAACAATTCGTTGTGTACATTGCCTGTAAGAGTCGCCAACGGACAAAAACTATGAGAAATGTACGTACGCCAGACATGAGATTGGCGCGGAGGAACGCACATTCTCGCGTTAATTTCACTGTTAGTACATCCGACCGTGAGCGTGAAAGCTGACGTACGCCGTGTTTTTGTGCGTACGCAGTGTTGATACATGAGGCCCCAGGAATTCAGGAACACAACCATACAAGGACGACGACCAACAAACACTGAGGGAAAACACAGGGCTTAAAGGGGTCATGACATGGTTTTTTGTTTTGTTTTATTATGTTCCCTTAGGTGCAATTATAGTATTACTATAGTTTTTTTGTACAAAAAAACTTTAAAAATGTAGTCATTTATGACCTTTCCCCACCCTGTTTCTCACCTCTGATTCAAACAGTCTGTTTTGGAGGTTTTTCCCCTTTAAGAGTTCAGTGTTAACGCCCACTGTTATGATAGGCTAACGTCAGTGCTGCTTATGCATAAATAATTAACGTTAATCATTTTGTATCACATGTAGACTACACAATGCTCCACCACGTGAAACCTCTGTCTTCCGATCTTTTACCATCGTGTCAATTCTCAATTGATTTTGATTCATATGCGAGAGAGAGAGAGAGAAGGCACGCGCGGCCTAGGTTCTCTCTCTTTCTCTCTCTCTCTCTCTCTCTCTCTCTCTCTCTCTCTCTCTCTCTCTCTCTCTGTAACATGCCCTGTCACACTCATCTGATCACTCACCGTTCAAATAAAGCTTTGGCGCACTGCATATGCTGCAAATAAACTGCATCCAACTGCTTTCCCTGACGTCTGGATCGTTCGGCAGCATATTCAAACACTCAAACAGGAACAGCACATCTGCGTGGCATCGCAGTCATCTTGTAAACAGACCCACTCGCTGCACGTCGACTGAACACGTGGGCGCGAGCCGCACGACAACGCATGCGATGATGTGATATGAGGCGTAGTTGTCCTGCTCTGGAGGCGGTCATATGCAAACGACTGGTACGTCACTTCGTATTGTGACGTCACTAAGTTCAAAGGATTTAGAACGAGCTGTATTTAGAGCTTGATTAAATAAATGCTTCGTTTATAATGGGGATGACGTCTTAAGCTATGAAACTTGCAGGAAGTTTTAATAGTACATAGATCTCTGTAATAAATAATAAATGTAATATATTACATTTTCATTAAATTGCAATTAACTGTATATTAAATTACAATTAACTTGCAATTAGTT
>JAULUF010000122.1:0-60005 GCA_031834385.1 Semotilus atromaculatus | reverse complement strand
ATTTTGTTTCAACCTCAAAACTTTTGAAGCTGCCCTACTTGCAGATAATTCATTATATCGGAACCGGAGTGATAATAGTTTCTCGTTTGCTTCTACTTTATCTGTAGCTTTCTGAAAAATATCATTTTCAAATTTTTTTATCTGATCTTCTAATTGTTTCATTTCCTGTCTAGACTTCCTGGCTTTTGAACTGCAAAAACAAACAATATGTCCTCGAATAAAAGCTTTGAATGCTTCCCATCTAATACCAGCAGATGTTTCAGATTGATTAATTTCAAAATACAGATCAATTTGTTTATTCACATATTCTATAAACTCTGGATCCCGAAGCCATCCTATCTGGAAGCGCCATCTAGGGGGGTTCTTTATTAATTTTGTAATTTTGTATGATAAGGATACCGCTGCATGATCAGAGATGACTATGCTGTGATATATACAATCTGTTATTTGGTTAAGCAATTGTGCCGATATAAGAAAATAATCAATACGTGAGTATGTCTGATGCATACCAGAGTAACATGAATATGATACAGCTGCTGGGTTAAGATCCCTCCAAACATCTGATAAATTAAGGTCTTTCATAAATTCCTGTATCAACTTCCTAGCTTTATTATGAGTTTTATCGATCCCTGTGGAACGATCTTTAGAAGGATCTAGTACACAATTCATATCCCCCTGCGATAAGATAGTGATAAGATAGTGCTAGTTGGATCTTTAGCAAACTAGCAGTTAGCAAAAGCAAATCATTAAAAAATTTGGGGTTGTCCTCATTAGGACCATATACATTAATTAAATTAATCTTTTCTGAAAAGATGGTACATTGTAGCATAATATATCTTCCTAGTGGATCTTTAGTTACCTTCTGAACCTGTATTGGGACTGATTTATGAATTAAAGTCATTACTCCTCTTGCATTAGATGTGTGACAGGCAGCAAAAACCTGCCCTTGCCATCTCCGACGAATCTTAATTGTCTCACTTTTTACCATATGGGTTTCCTGAAGAAAAACTACTTGCACCTGTAATTGTTTGATCCTGCCCATTACCTGCTTAATTTTTTTTAAATTACCCAGTCCTCTACAATTCCAGGTTAAAAAATTTACATTCTCTGTCTCCCCCACGATCCCTTACATTTCCTATTAGGAGGCATAATCCCTTTTATAGACACACACACCTTAAATACTGAGAAGCAAAAAATACAAATAAAAAAAATCCTGAACAAAACATCTATTGTTGTTACACATTCAACAACATCCCCGTTTTCCCCAGTAGCATCCATGCTACTGCCTTTAAACCCCCACCCCTTACACTCCTTATATGGCGTTGATTGGTCCACACAACCGTGAGGAACTATCAGGCACTTAACCTATATCTATTTATTATCACAACCCTGTTTGTAAAATTATTCTCACTTATTTTAAAGTATAAACACATTATTTTCACACCTCCATAGAACAATAACAACTGAATATGCTTAATTACAGTCAAAATCAAGCGCATTACTATTTATTCAGTCCTCACCACAAAAAGAGGATAACGTTTGTGGAATATAATCTTAATTATTTTAAAACAACCTACTTTCCAGACTGTAATAGTCCAACTCTAACTGAACTGAGCCCACCTTTACTCTTTGTCTAGTTCTTCAATGTAGCTTTCCACTGCAGTCGGTGTGTCAAACACCCTTGATTTCTCCTGATGTGTAACAAGTAGACGAGCAGGATAGATAATCCTGTGTTTGCTGATTCCTCTCTCTCGTAGCCTCTGTCTCACACCATCATAAGCTCTCTGCTTCCTGTGAACTTCAGCAGAAAGATCTGGATGAAAACGAAGAGTGTGCTCCTTGTATGTAACCATCCCCTTGGACCTGGCCGCTCTCAGCACCTGTTCTTTTTGTCTGAAGTTCAAGAACTTCATTATTAGTGTTCTTGATGATGTACTGGCATCTCGTCTTGTGCTCTGGTCAGCTAGGTTTCGTTGCGGACCCACTCTATGCGCGCGCTCTATAACTAAAGATGTGCTCGAGTCCATTTCCAATATTTTTGGAATCCAGGCCTCTAAAAATGCACACGCGTCGTTTCCTTCTTCTTTTTCCAGCAAACCCACCAACCTTAAGTTGTTCCTTCTGTTTCTGTTTTCCATGTCATCGACTTTGTCTGTCAGTTTTTTAACTTGTAACTCAAGCGAGCTCGCGTGGGTTCGGAGTTGAACGATTTCATCCTCCGCTCCGGAAATGCGTTCCTCGGCCTCTTTCACTCGCTCCTTCACTTCTTTGATTGCTGACATAACACCGTCGATTTTACTTGTAACTCGTTTATCCATTTCTTTAATGGCTTGTAAAACATCTGCATTGCTGGGATTCAACACTGTTACTTTCGTAGGTTCACTGTCGTCGTCGTCCTCTTCCTCTATCTCTCTCAGTTCGTCCGCGCGATCAGAATCTTGCGACATCTCTTGCACTTTATTGTTCGTTCTTTCTTGCGTTTTGTTCTGCTTTTTCGGTGCCATTTCCGTTGTTGGTCTTTTGTGTATTAGTTAACTACAGATCTAATAAAGTTTTAAGTGAGTTTGAAGGATTATTACTCAAACAATATAGGAGGGCCGTTAACACGCGTCTTCTCAGTACCACTCCATAACCGGAAGTCTATTAGGTTTTTTTTTAGCAGTTTTTAGTATTTTGTTATGGGGTTGTGGTTGCCACAACTTGCCAGCGATTATCAGAGTCCTGCTCACCTGTACAATGGGATTTACAGAGATTTGCTTGATCTCAACCAAAGGTTGTTCTTGACCCAGGTTAGTGGCCACAAAGCTGAAGCCGCGGAAGAGCTGGTGTGCGTTAGCGCTGGCTGGAACACCGGGTGAGTCTGTGGACACATACAGAGAAAAATATATTTAGAAAGGCAACAAGGACATAGTCTATCTATGAATGAAAACACACAATTGATCCCATCTGAGCAGTACAAATAGTATGTACTAAGTGGCGGGACCCGAGGGCTCTTGTAAACAGGTTCTGCTGTTTCAGTTCACTCTAATTTGTTTTGCACTCTCCCTGTGCTTGCTGGGCACAGACTGTTATGCAAGAATAGTTTCCAGCTTGCTGTCTATCATATTGTCTCTGTCATTTAAACGCAAACACTTAAAATTATTCTTCCAGACATTCTTTAAATAAAACAGCATATGAGTATTGAGTATTAATCTGAAAATCAACTGCAAATTGCATCACCTGTCGGTGTGCGGGATGTAAACTCAGGATCAAAATGAAAGGTGTCCTCTGGGCGGCCCACTGCTGGTTTGAACGGAGGCTTGATTTCTCGTCTGTACAACTTCTGTTAACCAAGAAAACAGAAAGCCCAAGGCCTGGTCACGATTTACACCATTTAGGACATATATACGCTAATGCTAAGGGTTTTATATATATATATATATATATATATATACTATATATATATATATATATATTATATATATATACTTACATTCCAGTCTATTGTTGCAAAAAATATATGCCTTTTGATTTCTTCCACTCCATCAGGTCCTGCGCCTGCAGAACAACCAGAAGACAAACATCCAGTCAGGTAACAGATGGGATTCCCATGAAACATCAGTCTGACTATCTGTGAGTCAGACAAGTGTTGAAAAATCCTCTTTGAAAATCCTCTACAGCTCAGTATCCCATCCTGCTTGACGTTGCTAACCTTTTAAACCCCCAACAAATAGGAATGTAAAAATGCTGTGCTGTAGTGCACAGCCAATAGATCAATGTCTTGCATATCCCAGTTAGCCTAAAATCTGACTGCAAAAGCATCTTCCACTGTTGACGGTGGTCATGGCTGAGCTCCCGTTTGGCTGTGATTCCCATTCTCATTGTAAGAGTGTCTTCTATGATTGGTGGATCTTAAGCTGAAATAAGGCTACAGAAGCATATTTCATATCTTATAGAATACGTTCAACAATTTTGAACCAGTGTTGTATTGTTTCAATGTCGTAGTACATGTAGACTAACTGTATTTTTTACCACCCACGGACAGTAGGATTGAATGGGGGTGGCGCCAAAGTGCATCATAGGTGTGTACGGTTTTGGCTAAAGAGAACGCCACAGCCCTTTCTTAGTTTTCTATGTTCCCCGCATGTTTCTACTGCATAGACAGACACGTTTTTTAAAAGCATATCTGGCCAGTTGTAATTTACCCCTTATGTCCTAAAAAGTTATAAAAGTAATATATGCTATCACTAAAAAGAAATTAATAGGATGTTTGGTTTCAGAAACCTACTGTTGCGCTCCACCTTGCAACACAATTCAACCTCATTAACTATTCCATGATAACATGCATATAAATTGTTCCCTTTCATTTTAGCATTCAAACTATGCTAGTAGTCATAGTCACACACGAGTGAGTCAGGACTTGATTTGGATGTATACACCTTAACGGGGACAGAAGAATACTAAGCAACGGTCAACATCGGGTCTCTATGGCATTTATCTCTGCCTTATAAATTATGGATACGATTCACCCAGCTAAATTCAATCTCAGTTTGACAAACATTCAGCAGCAGCGTCTGGAAGTCTGACTGCAGTCATTCACACAGGAAATCATCTCTGACTAAAATGAGATTCATGCCCACTGCTGCTGTCATAAGAACAATGTGCAATACTATGTTCAACTAAAAGAGGTATCTGTGACCAACATCCATTTATTGAGCTAAGCGTTTCATATTATTTACACTATCCCTGGTGGAAAAATAACTTAAACCAGCAATTTCCTGGTCTTAGCTGGCCTAGTTTAATGGTTTAAGAATGGCCATTCAGCAGAGCAACATTGGGAGACCAACTAAACCAATATATATTAAACTAAGACTACTACTGTAAACTACAATGGCTGGATTAAGATGGTCTTCTGGAGGAAGGATTGAGGGCAGGTGAATAATATATTGATATTCTTAGTTATGAACGGTAGCTTACCTAATCTATTGGAAGGGTTTCTTTTGAAGAGAGCCCGCAATAAACTCTGGACTTCAGGGCTAAGGAACTGCGGCATGCCCAGTTTTGCCCTGAGAAAAAAACAAACATTTAATCTGTTATTAATTTCTGAAAATAAATAAGACTGTGATGCACAGCCACAAACATCACAAATCATCTTGACAGATCCATTTATGAGGACAATTTATTACAAATCTTTAAACAAACAAACAAACAAACAAACAAACAAAAAAGCCTTTCGGATAATGCACAAATACAACAACAATTCTTACTTGAGAATAAGTGCCATGGTCTCTTTGCGGTCTTTGCCTTGAAATGGCAGGGATCCAGTCAGCATTTCAAACTAGGCACAGTAATAGAAGCATCAGGCTTTGCTCTAGCAAGTTTATTTACGGATGGTACAATAATTGTGTATTCAGCACTGCTTCACAATATCAGCGCATACTAAATCCAAATCTGTCTCCAGTCAGCATGTTACTCTTATGTAACATTGCTTATGTGAGTGAATTACTTTTCAGGCAAGGATATTTGGAAGTCAGCTAGTTAAATGGGCTGCAGTTTTTAAGTGAGATTCCACAAAACATCGACTGAGACTAGTCCAAATCATGCTTATCAAGTCAAATTTATATAGAGGTTTTCACAATACACATTATGCAGTATATAACTGTGTGATAATGCATTTTATAAATAGTTAATAAGGTAGAACTTTAAATCCAATAATAATTTATCAATTGGTTCTAGTCAACAGTCAGTATGTCCTGTATTCACTCACAAACTTTTTTAGGTTAGGTGAGTAATTTCTGTACTACAAAAGGCCACCCACATCATGTTGTCCTGTTCTAAACTCACTCCTTTGGCTGAGCCGATTTTGATTTGTCATGGGGTCATATTTGGTGGGGGCTGCTAAGCAGAAATAACATACTTCACCTTTAAACATTTCAAACTCCTTTTAACTGTCTTTTAACTGCTTTTTTAAAGTCAGGTGTCATATCCATCTGAGCTCTTGATCCTTATAGTGTGCACCTCTTCAAAAGTTATTTGTTCCAACAATGGCTGTGAGTCATTTGCTGCTGAGGAAATGGAAATTCCCAAAGGACGTACCCTAGAAGCAATTACCGGCAACAGTTCAAGGCAACAATATTAGCATTAATAGAAAAATATATGGCCCAGTGCAGCAGCAATAAGATATCCACTGAAGTACTTTATATAGCGAGGAAGTGTCAAATCAATATAAAAATTTTTAGACTCATTGCTAACTGTATTGTTAGTAACCCCAAAATTTAGCGACTCTTGCTTATGCTGTGTTCCATTCAAAGTCAGATTTGGGATATTTCTACTTAACATAAGGTGACCAGATTTCTAACATGGAAACCAGGGACATTTCCTAATTTGGTGGTCTAAATATCAATAAAATCGGGGACAATAAATACCAGCGTTCTGCATCTCCTCGATGCCAGATCGTTTGTGAACTCACCTTGAACGTGTTTTGGTCTCCTATCTGTCTTGTTTTCTCCCCTGTCTTCTGTCCAGCTCACTGATTTGGCTTTGATCCTCGTCTGTCTCTATCACTCGCATCACAGCGCTGGTGAGTCTTATTACATCTGGCAACAACAGGGAAGAACTGGTTTTCTACCTGTTTGACTCACCGGTGTCGCCCATAGGGTTGGGACATCTTTGGCTCTGTCAACCCTCATGTTAACTGGGCAGAGTGTACCATTCTTGCTTGGTCATACATCTTGTCATACAAATTGTCCCCTCTGCCGCACTCTCTTGTTTCTGCGTTACAGGAGAAGGATGTTGATATCTCCCAGGTCCTGGCAGTTTATCTAGATTTGCTTGTGGTCTTCACTTGGTCCAAAGCCTCCTCTCTTTAGGTGTACATTCAGTGTGTTAGGCAGATTCTGAAGAGGCTGTTGGAGAATCAGTCATTTATTAAGGCAGAGAAGGGTTGCTTTCATGCCTGGTTGGTTCTGTTCTAGGGATCTATAATTTTGGTTGAGGGGATATGCATGGACCCTGCAAAGGTGAGGATCGTCTCTGGCTGGCTGGTGCCAGACTGTTGCAAGAATCTCCAGCAGTTTCTGAGATTTGCAAACTTTTATAGGTGTTTTATTCACAGTTAGAAGATTAAGTCTCACTTGTCTCCACACACCCATTCTCATAATGCCTGATACAGCTCGCCAGTTTGGTCAGTGGTGGAGGTGGACACATCAGAGGTAGGTGTCAGTCCACTGCTTTCTCAAAAATTCCCTCATGATAATATTACATCCCTGTGCTTATTACTATTTGGGATGTTAAGGATCGTATCAGGAAGGCCTTGAACAGAGTCGAGGTGCCCAGGGTTGTGTCCAGTGTGTCTGCTGTATGTTCGTAAATCAGTCCGCACCGCAGTTTTCCAGTGGGGCCATTCCTCCAAATTTACTTGGCATCCAGGAGTAAAAAGGATTGTGTGTCGGTTTGTGCTCAAAATAAGACTTCTTAATTCCCCTCCTGTTGGACTGCTCAGTCCCGTCCCCATCCTCTCTCTACCTGGTCACATAATGACCTGGATTTGTCACCAGTCTCCCTCCATCCAGCGACAATACTGTGATCCTACAACGTGGTGGACCGGTTTTCTAAGGTGTTTCATTTCATTCCTCTCCTCAAACTCCTCATTGCCAGATAAAATGCACAGGTGGTCATGAACCACACCATCGAGATTTACAGTCTTCCATGAAACAGGGCCCCAATTAATCTCTCACTTTTGGAGGGACTCCTGTCGGCAGATCGGCAGACCCTGGCACCCTGCTGTACCTGCTTTGGGGTTTCTTGTTCACTGCTTTTCTTGCTCACAAGCTGGCCCCACGGTTCATCGGGCCATACCCAATCTCTAAGGTCATCAGTCCAACAGCTTTGGCTACCCTACAGTGTTTGTTGTGTCCACCAATTTTTTATATCTCCCATGTCAAACCTGCCTTACACCCCAATCGCCCCCTATCTCTATACACCTGGCATTCACCATTAGAGGATTTTGAATTCCACTTGGCACAGGCGAGGATTCCAGTACTTGGTGGACTGGGAGAGACCAGCCCGTTCTCATCCCAAGGCGTAATATAATGACGCTTTTGCCAAAGCGTCTATATCGAACGCGCATGGCACCCTTTAGCGTCAATATGAGACGCCGATATATATGGGTCAGAAGGCGCCTCCTAGCGGTCTAACCCTAACCCTACACCATACCTAAACCTACCCATCTCTCTGCGTGTTATATTGACGCTAAAGGGTTCCATGGGCGTTGGATTTAGACGCTTTGTCAAAGTGTCAGAATATGACGCCTAGGGATGAGGATGCGTTGGAGAGACACACTCTGGAAAAGGAATGTTGGAACTTTGGTTGTGTTTGTTTCATCCTCTTTCCTTTTTTTCTGATCAATTAACATTATTTAGCCAAATGCTCTGCATTTGGGTCCCATTTCCTGTTCCCTGGCACATATAGTAAATATTTTAAATGTTCCTTTAGTGTTCATTTAGTAAGAAAGCAGTAAATGGTCACCATGTATAGATCAGGGTTCCTTAAATTCAACCCTGGAAGACCACATCCCTGCAGAGTTTAGCACCAACCCAAATCAAAGACACCAGAGCAATCTAATCAAGGTCTTTAGAGTTACTAGAAAATTACAGGTAGGTGAGTTTCACTAGTGTGTGAGCTATATTCTGCAGGGCAGTGGCCCTCCAGGGCTGGATTTGAAGAACCCATGGTCTAGATTATTATATATTTTTTGATTTGTGTTGTCTGTTGAGTGTTGATTTTATTAATTATATAAAAAACTTTTCAATTAAAATTTTGACTTTCTGAGTTGAATGGAAAGCAGCATAGCAAAGCTAGTTAATGCATTAAAATAACATTAAAACATATAATACTAATGAAATGTGCTTAACCCCACAGATCTATGACCACATTATCCTTCACCCCTAGGCTAGTGCTGCACGTGTTCAACACTTAAACACTGTAGTGCTCACATAGCTGTCTATGATCCTTCACAATCTGCAAGGACACTTACCATTAAGACTCCAAAGGACCACCAGTCAGCACTTTGAGTGTGACCTCGTCTATTGACAACCTCTGGGGCCATGTACTCGATCGTCCCGCAGAACGAGTACGCTCGTTTGTCATGGTCGATTGCTTCTTTGCTCAGGCCAAAATCTGAGAGAGCATAGAATATATTAAACCATCAACATACGGTCCCTTTAGTCGATGGCAAATGTTGGACCGTGGCGAAAGGAAATACAATTTTGCTCACCTGTGATCTTTATGTGACCTTCTTCATCAAGGAGAATACTGGGAAAGTGGAGCAACAGTTGATTACATTTCATTTCTATACAACTGTATAGACAGCAGCTACAGAATTCAAATGAGATAGAGAGGACATTTACTAGTTCTTTACAAAAGTACAAACCTCTATATATCAATAACATCTCAGAAAGAGTTAGTATGTACCGGTATGCACAGAAATGTGACAACTTGCAATATTAATATAGTAATAAATATCTATAATAAGGAAATATATTCAATAACATAACATAAAAAAAGAATTATAATACAGAATGATTATTGCATTGATTACATTCCAAATATGTTTTAGTATTTAATTAAATATTTAACTCACAGAATTATCCATGAAAATACATTAAAACTTATTATTAAAATATAAACCATTTTTACTGCTACTGTGAAATAAGATTTTGGTCAAACTACCCATCCCTACCGCTGTTTATTTTCCAAAAAAATTTTTTTTATTTAAATGTCTCCCCAAATAACCCAGAACAGACTGCCTTAGAATAAATCAATTAAACAGTCATGATTATTTATAAAAAAAAATATATAAGAATTATGATATACATTAAAGTTAATATCAGAGGATATGAGAGTTCAACAGGGTAAATGGTACACCTTTTAATTTTGCAGGGGTAACAAGATTGAGGATATATATGTTCCTAATGCAGTGTCTTTTGGATTGCCCTTGCCTATTTGCCAATCACCTATGACAGGTCTCAGAACAGTGTGCCCTTAAGAGATATAGAGCCCTCCATTGAGACCTGCTCTCTGGCCACCTCCATTTTCAACTTCTAAGATGAGAACCAGACAGAATATCTTTTATATCTGAGTGTCATTATTTTCAACAATGAATTTCCCACAAGAGCCAATTCAGTGTGCAGGTGAGCTTGGTTTTGGTCCAATTTTTTAGTAGATATGAGAGAGACAAGCCCTGAAAGAGCATTACTCTATAGGAAGGATTATATTAAGGAGATAGTCGTACACCACGGCTCAACAATTAGGATTTTTCCCCCACTGGTCGGTCAGGCCAGTAGTTCAGGTGCTGAATGCAAGAAAAAAAATAATAAAGTTCTAAGGGTAAGTACACATTTTTTTCTAAAGAACATCTTAATATTCTTGTTAAGAATAATATGACATGCTTTGGACATCGATACCTAGCCTACTCATGTGATTTCCTTGTCTATTACATTATATTAAATTCTTCAACACTGTATAAGCTTGCTGATAAATTCATCCTTTTTTTTTAAGAGTTCTCTCAGGCTCTCTCTATCTGCTGATTTTTTTTTTTTCTTCTGCCTACAGGTGTGCTAAATTATAAAATATTATAGTAGTATGCATTATATATAACAGTTCGAAAGTTTAAAATGTAAGATTTGTTCATGTTTTTGAAAGAAGTCTCTTTTGCTCAACAAGGCTGCATTTATTTAATCAAAAAATACAGTAAAAACAGTAATATTGTGAATTTAAAATAACGTTTTCTATTTTTAATACATTTTAAATGATAGAAAGGCAGAATTTTCATCATCATTACTCCAGAGTCAAGATCCTTCAGAAAATTATTATACTCTGCTGATTTTGTGCTCAAAGAAAATGTCTTTGTTTTAACAATGTTGAAAACAGTTGTGCAGCTTAATAATGAATGGAAATCGTAATACATTTTTAATTTTTCAGGATTCTTTATTGAATAGAAAGTTCAAAAGAACAGCATATTTGAAATGTAACTTTGTAACATTATAAACATTATATTTAATAGTTATTACTTATTAATAAATCTTACTAAGCCCAAACTTTTGAATAGTAATGAATGCTGCTAGTTTTATAATGTAATGCTTCAAATTTAAAACAACCCAATAAATGTTTTCTTCTTCTATAAAATAGTAGTTAAGAATGTTATTTCCTAAGAATGTACTTGCCCTGGCAACATTTTCACCACAAGGTTTATTTTTCCTTATTACCACATTGATGTATATCTGTCAGAAAAAAAAATATATAACTTTCATTTAACCTTTTTCCCTTTTTTCGTAATTCAAGAAGGTAAATGATGGCATACACATTATATAGATTACAGAACACATGTTTAAAGAACAAAAACAAGTATGATCAATAACCTTCACACCGATGTCATCCTTATTGTTGAGCCCTGTACATATTTCAGTCTAATGTAAGAGGAAAAGCTTTGACAAGAACTCAGAAATCAACAGAAGGACACGAAACAGATGTAACTGCATAAGAAACAGGAGCAGCACAGAAAGCTCTCTGGTTAGTTGCATCACCCAGTTTGAACCTCTGAATTATGACTGTAATTACATGAGAGTTTCACAGAGATCTCTTTGACTCTAATCCAGATGTGGATTATACTGCTGCTTGAAAAAACAGGACTTAAACCCTCCTGGACATAACATCCAATCAAGGTTCTACTGAGGTTATCAACACAAGGTCACTCTTGTGGCCTTTCAGGCATACGGTCACTGTCTAGGGCACTTAAATAGGCTGCAGTGTAAATTAGAACACATGATCGCTATTTACTGATAATATACATGGGGCTTGGTCTTACTTCTCTGGTTTTAGATCTCGGTAGATGATGCCCAGACTATGAAGATGATCCAAAGCCAAGGCCAGCTCAGCCAAATAGAACTTCACATCTTCTTCGGTAAACATAACCTAGAGAAAAAAATAAAAATATCATAACTAATTTTTCATTTAGCTGTTGCTTTTACAGATATACAAATCCTTTTAGGATTAGGGATTTGAACAAGACCAGTGCATTTTGTCATGTAACTCGTCCCGCACAGTCTGTGCTGTGGACATAAATGATACCTCAAACCATGCAGCTTATTGAGGGGAGGTGTGTTATTACTTTTTCTCAGAAATCAGACTTATGACTTTCGCCTGATGAAAAAAATCCCACACACTACAGACTTTTGGGTGGGCTCTTTTTGAATTTTGTAAAGCAAACACCAAGCAACCCCATAGCAACTCCCTGGCAACCATCCACAACACCACTTGTAATGTAAAAAAAAATCTAGTTTTTCACTAACTGATGCTTTTCCTCAAAACTTGCAGTAAAGGTTATTACAAAGACAGCCCTCTTGGGCTTTACCTGTAGATACATATATCTCTCAAACACTAGGTTTCACCTCAATGTGAAATGATGATGTCATTGCGATTGCTTTAAAAATATTCCAGATAATTTCTTAAAATAGTACTATCAATTCGCTATAATAGTATTATCAATTCGCTATGTTCTGAGTTATAACTTAATGACTATTTAGCAAGACTCAACCTGCAGTATGTAAAATGGGAAACATATTTATGGTAATACACTTAGAATTTACAACAAAAGCTGGTTACAAATAACCCAGCATATTCTTTTAATGCAGGAGCTGCCCAGAGACAGATCTTAAATAAAACTACAGGAACACAGAGTGTTCTTATATTTGGAAGTCCAAAAATGGCTCTTTTCACAGCTAATTTTAATCACGGGGAGATTTATTTAGACTGCGTAGAGAGCATCAGGGGATAGACAGTGCCATATTGAGGAGAGTACATTGGCGTAACAAGTTCCAGCCAGGAGAGCAGCTGTTGCAGCCAGATGAGACATTTGAGCACCAGCGGTAATTAAATTTACGTCTCACTTCCCAAGCATGGTTCTGCTCAGAGAATCACGATTAAATCAAGAGCACAAATCTCTAGGTGGACCTGCTCCAGTTTCTTTTTTTAATTCCGAGAGACTGATTAGGAGTTGCTCTTACAATGAAATGCAACTGTAATTGGTCTATAAACCTTTTTGTCCAATTAAATCTCTAGAGTGAGATGAGGATGTCCCTCACCACAAAACCACATACCATTGACTAGCATTAGCAAATAGCCATCAAAGTTTATGGCTGTTATGTAAACTAAAGGCTATTGACTATTTAAAAACAAAAATAGTGTGCAAAAGGGCCCACCCACTAAGCGGGGTTCTGGTATTTTTACCATTTATTTTTGTTTTGACCTATAAGCCATGTATCACGCCAACAGCTACGAGAAGAATTATAACATTACTACCTTTGATTTGAAGCAAAAAAGTATTGGAAAATTGTACAAAATGTCAAAGGATCACGACTGTAAACTTAACGGCTTTAGTGAGGCTAAGAACTACAATCACTTCACATGAAGCATTGCAAATGACAATCAAAACAAAAGCGATGGATAAAACAATTGATTTAAATATATTATGTATTTAGGAACATTATATAAGTATATATATTGTTTAATGCAAAGTATGCAAATATATACACAATTATTTAATTCGTTTGAGAGCATATGGTGACTATTTCATCATTCACAGGGCTTCTTTCTGCATCATTTCCTTGTTTCTATTCTCTGATTGGTAAAGTTTTTTTTTGCAGAATCATGCAATATAGTTTTTCTCCTGGACTTCCACTGTTTAACATGACTATTTAAAAAATAAGTTGAAATAATGCAGGCTTATGGATTCAACAAAATCATATACCATAGATTAAGTCATCATTAAAAATCACTTTCTCTACAGAGAAAATAAATTGCATTTTTACTTCCGGAACCTTCCGGACTGTTGCACTCCATAACAAGCTCTTTGATATATCCCGTTCTTTTCAAGAAAGAAAACTGTGCATGTCAAGCCCTTTCATGGGGTCTAAATAAATACTTGTAAGTCTATTTGACTGATTCCTTACACCAGTTCAAAAGAGCCATTCATTATGTGTTTATTGTAACCTATGCATTTATTGTATTGTATGAAGACTGTAAATGTTAAAGTGCAGGTATTATGTTATTTTAAATGTTACTCATTTTGTTTTGGAGGTCCCCTACAATTGGTTTGCATGCATTCAAGTTCAAAAACACTTTTTTTCATATACACTGCAGGATCACCTCTTTTCTCACACTGTCTGAAACGTTTCAATCATGGATCCGGTCTCTCTAAACCCCTCCTTTCCGAGCGCCTTCTCTGCTCTGATTGGTCAGATGGCCCAGTCTGCTGTGATTGGTCTACAGCTTACCAGAAATGCCAGACATTGCTATATATCTGAATTTTAGCTCTGGAAACTTCCTCAGCATTTGTGCACACAGTGATATAAACAGTGACAGTGGTGTCGGTTCTACCCTATAAATTCCAGTCAGAGTACAATAATGAAACATTGGAAGAATTAGTTGATCAACCTAAACCAATCAGGAGAACGGTTTGAGCATGACGTTTCTAATTTGTAAGTTATTCTTTAGATTGTGAACATTTCATCTATAATGTAAGACATTCTCATCCTTTGGAATTGCATGCAAAGTGGATTTGATTTCGCAGCGCAGAAAACAGCGTCTTCTCGACATGTCGACAACACAAACCAAACTCTTCCAGGCCTCAGCTACAACTACAGTGTTTGAGGTTGCAGGTCAAAGTAGACGTTTACAGGCAGCCAATGAAAACCATAGAGGGCATTATGCAAATGTGTTACTCCCCCTCCCCACCTAGAACACAATTTCAACCAAGGAGGACACATATCCTGTGACTTGTTACTTGTGTGACATGTTATAGTTCTCGATATCCTGTGAGTGATCGTGGATGTGATTCAGGCACCTTTCGCTGAGTGCAATTACTTGGCACATAATTGTCACTTTCTAAAATTACAGCAGTTAATTATTCACTGAAAGACACCCTGAGGAAAGAAGTGGTTTTAACAATTCATCCCTATATAATCTTGTTATCCTAAAGCAAAGTGGCCAATATGATGTACAATGACACAAAGTGGTCCACAAGCAATTAATAAGGACAACTATCTCTACGCAACCAGAATAAAGACTGAACAATGTGACTGATGAAGAGTGGCGTGTGCAATAAAGCCTAGACAGGTGGAGAAAACGTGCTATTTAGCTGAGCGAAGGAGTATGGCCAATGAGTCACATTAATCAAAGTCTGAAGGAAACGTCTGCTCCAGATAAGTGTGGGGCTGTTTTCATATTCAGTGTAGGGCTAGATATTTCAACTCTCTTTTACTAGGTTGAAGGCATCACGTGCTGGAGCTTAGCAGAAGATTTAATAATATAGGCAACAATAAAAGCATCACAACCTGACTGGGAGAGTCACACAGGAATAATGTGTGTCAACATGATCTAAACTGAATCCATGATGGTACAGAACACACTAGATTCTAGACAGATCGATAAATGTGAAGCATTTTCTAAACAAAATTTTAATTTGATTTGTACTTATTCTGAGGAAAATATGAGCATGTGCCGTAATTCTGTAATACTATATGCCATAATACACTAAAATATATTCTCAAAATATATTTATTATATTATATTTATTTTGATTTAATATCAATCAAAAATATTTCTTTTCCCAAACACAAAAATACTCATAAAAGTAAAAAGATTTTAAAGAGTTGAAAGAACATACCTCATGAAAATATTTCTTTAGACTAAAATCAAAATGTAACTTAATACAGACTTTTTTCAATGTAATTTCACAAAAAACAAAAAAGCTACATTAGCTTTAATATGAAAGTAGAATTTTCACTTATAGGCACACTATGTATTTTTTGCCACTAGAGGTCGTTTATTCAAATAGTGTAGCAAATAGGTCGTATGACAAAGGTTATGGGAGTTGTTGTCTTCACCTCTACAGCCGGTGGAGAATATGACGATGGGACTCAGGCAGAAACCATATTCATGGATGACCGGTAATATGAGATTTATTTACGTTACGAAAGCAGTTGGAGTGGAACGAGGACTCTGGAGCGATTGTTAATGAGAGACAGGCACGGCACACGGCTCAAGAGCAGTGAAGCGCAAAATAACGCAGCGCTGTTTTATCATTTTAGATACATCTGAGTGTGTTGAAAGTTGTTATAATGCTACTATACACTCACCTAAAGGATTATTAGGAACACCATACTAATACTGTGTTTGACCCCCTTTCGCCTTCAGATCTGCCTTAATTTTACGTGGCAGTGATTCAACAAGGTGCTGAAAGCATTCTTTAGAAATGTTGGCCCATATTGATAGGATAGCATCTTGCAGTTGATGGAGATTTGTAGGATGCACATCCAGGGCTCAAAGCTCCCGTTCCACCACATCCCAAAGATGCTCTATTGGGTTGAGATCTGGTGACTGTGGGGGCCATTTTAGTACAGTGAACTCATTGTCATGTTCAAGAAACCAATTTGAAATGATTCGAGGTTTGTGACATGGTGCATTATCCTGCTGGAAGTAGCCATCAGAGGATGGGTACATGGTGGCCATAAAGGGATGGACATGGTCAGAAACAATGCTCAGGTAGGCCGTGGCATTTAAACGATGCCCAATTGGCACTAAGGGGCCTAAAGTGAGCCAAGAAAACATCCCCCACACCATTACACCACCACCAGCAGCCTGCACAGTAGTATCAAGGCATGATGGATCCATGTTCTCATTCTGTTTATGCCAAAATCTGACTCTACCATCTGAATGTCTCAACAGAAATCGAGACTCATCAGACCAGGCAACATTTTTCCAGTCTTCTACTGTCCAATTTAGGTGAGCTCTTGCAAATTGTAGCCTCTTTTTTCTATTTGTAGTGGAGATGAGTGGTACCCGGGGGGGTCTTTTGCTGTTGTAGCCCATCCGCCTCAAGGTTGTGCATGTTGTGGCTTCACAAATGCTTTGCTGCATACCTCAGTTGTAACGAGTGGTTCTTTCAGTCAAAGTTGCTCTTCTATCAGCTTGAATCAGTCGGCCCATTCTCCTCTGACCTCTAGCATCAACAAGGCATTTTCGCCCACAGGACTGCCGCATACTGGATGTTTTTCCCTTTTCACACCATTCTTTGTAAACCCTAGAAATGGTTGTGCGTGAAAATCCCAGTAACTGAGTGGATTGTGAAATACTCAGACCGGCCCGTCTGGCACCAACAACCATGCCACGCTCAAAATTGCTAAAATCCCCTTTCTTTCCCATTCTGACATTCAGTTTGGAGTTCAGGAGATTGTCTTGACCAGGACCACATCCCTAAATGCATTAAAGCAACTGCCATGTGATTGGTTGATTAGATAATCGCATTAATGAGAAATTGAACAGATGTTCCTAATAATCCTTTAGGTGAGGCTACTATATGAGACACTTGTTGCACACTGCAGTGAGCTAGATCGATATTAGGCTTGGTAAATATGGTTTTCACGGTAAATCGAGAACTGTGTTGAGCTGTATAACAATGATTAGTTTTATGTCGATGAATGTATGCAAACAGTTGCTCACCTGTCTAATAAATAATAAAATACAAAAAAATACAAAAACAAAAGTATAAGCCAGCAGCCCCTCACGGACGACTGCTGGCCACACAAAACAAAAACAAAAACATCAAATAAAACTCAGGCCTGTCCTCTCTCGATCTTCACTGTCGTCGCTCCTCCTTTCATGCTTCCGCTCCTCCGTGAGAGATGCGAGACCGGTGCGTCTCACAGGTGTCATTCATTTTCACTCACGTCACCGGCCTCGCGGCATTCTCTCATGTCCCTCGGCCTCGTCCTGCTCGCCACAGTAGGTATGATGTCATTGATAAGCGACGCATTGACTCTTTGACCTGGTTAAAACTGCTAATTTCTCTGGATTTAAACATTCTTAGAAACATTTCGGATAACTTAAGTACACAAATCAACAAAATATATAACATTGTTCCCTTTCGTAGTCACTACGAGTTACGCCATGACGACAGTTTGTGTGGAACCTTCCGCCATCACCCGAGCGCTCAAGGCTGATGATTGCTTTTTGGGGGCGGCGACCCCAATTCCTTTCTACCCGGACGTGCACAGAGAGGTCATGAGATCGAGGGTGTCTTCTTTGACTTTTCACGACTGCTCAGCGGCCTCTTCCGCCTTCTCTGGCCAAAGGGTTCATTGGGGTTCCCTCCATGGAGTGTTCTGTGGCAAAACATCTGTGTCCTCACAGCGCCTCCACCTGGCGGTGGCAACCCTAAGAACCCCTCCAAAGCCTGTAGGTTTTTTGGCTACTCTGGTGGTAAAGACCTATAGAGCTGTGGGGCAGGCTGCCGCCTCATTGCATTCTATGGCCATCCGTCAGGGTGCTCACTGACATGCATGAGGGTAGGGCTGATCCAGGGCTCATCCAAGAGCTCCGTGCTGCCACCGACCTCGCTCGTAGAGCGACGAAGGTGACCGCACGCTCCCTGGGTCAGGTGATGTCCACATGCGTGGTCAGACATCTCTGGTTGATATGCGCGAGGCTGAGCGAACCCGCTTCCTCAACTCCCCCACATCGCAGGCTGGCCCTTATCGGCGGAGGACTGAGGCGATCAAACATGTTCTGACCCCCCGCAGCCAGCTGTTGCCACCCAGCCACCGGCTCAGACGCCTCGCCGCCAAGCGCGCCCTCCTGCGACTTCCACCCCCTCCTGCCCGGCCCCAGCAGCAGCCTTCACCCGGGCCACGCCGTGGAGGTGGTCGCAGCAAGGCGCCCCAGCCCGTACCAGTCCCGCAGCCTGCCATACACTAGGCTTTGCAGCGCTCCCGTTATGGGCAGCTCAGAGATGGGTTGCAGTTCTTTCCAGGAAGTGGTTCCAGGGTCACTCCTTCCCCCGGTGGAGGGCCAGGGGAGAACCTCTTCCTCCAAAGAACTGACATTCCCATCTCTGAGCCCCCAGAGGGCACGGATGGCAGTGCACGCCACTTACAAGCCTCGCAACTCTCGTACCCCTCTGTCGCCAGACCCCTGTCAGAGCAGGCCCCCGTGGAACGCTGGTCCTTCCCTGGCCTCCTCTGTCAGGATGCTGCATATGACCGTGCCCCCACTTCGGGACGCTCCACCTCCCACATCTGGGCCGGTAATCCCTCTTCCCTGCCCCAACGTGGGTATGTCTGTGGTTCACATGACCCCACTGGTTCAGTTTTTGGAGCTTTCCAATTTGTCCCGCTGGCTCATGAGAACCATCAGGATCGGCTATGCGATTCAGTTCGCACGGTCTCCTCCTCGCTTCCGGGGAATCTGCTATACCGTGGTGGGTGGCAATGCCCCTGTCATGCGGAGGTCGTCACCCTACTGGCGAAGGGTACGATCGAGACCGCCCTCCAGCCGAAATGAAGTCCGGCTTCAATAGTCCCTACTTCATTGTACCCAAGAAGAGCGGCGGGTTACGGTCAATCCTGGACCTGCGCATCTTGTACCGAACCCTTTCTAGCTTCCGTTCAGGATGTTGACAGCCTAACCATTTTCGAATATGTTCGTCCTTTAGATTTTTTTGCAACGGTCGACCTGAAGGACGCCTACTTCATGTCTCCATTCTCCCTCGACACAGACCGTTTCTATGGTTTGCTCTAAAGGGGTGGACATATCAGTATGCGGTTCTCCCATTTGGGCTAGCCCTGTCTCCTCGGGTCTTCAAGAAAGTCGTCGAGGCAGCCCTTGTGCCACTCCGGCATCCTGAACTATCTTGACAACTGGCTGCTCGGTATGGTCAACTCGGTCGCCATGTGCACGCAACTTACGAGGGAGCACGCGCAGTCACTGCTGACCTGCCTGAGTCATTTCCAGAGCAAGAGTGCGGTTCCAGTGAAGTTTTTTTGAGGCTCCTGGGGCATATGAAGTCCACAGCGGCAGCCCCGCTCGGACTGTTTCATAAGAGACCGCTTCAGCACTGGCTTTGCGATCGAGTCCCAAGATGGGCATGGCGACTAGGCACACTCAGAGTACCAGTTACTCCGAACTGCCATCAGATTTCCCCCCCGTGGATGAACCTCAGCTTCTATGGGCCGCAGTGCCCTTAGAAAGAGTTTCCAAGCATGTTGTTGCATTAACAGATGCCTCCACCACGGGCTGGGGTGCCATGTGCAAGCGACATGCTGCCGTGTGCTCCTGGACAGGACCCCAGCGCCTTCTGCATGTCAATTGCCTTCAGTTTCGCTCTGCACCGCTTCCTAGCGTTGCTTAACCCTCTGGAGTCTAAGGGGTTTTTGAGGTCCGTGAGATGTTTTGACATGCCCTGACATTTGTGCTTTTTTCAGTTGCTTATAAACATATTAATGGCAAAGGTGTAATTACACTCTATTTAGCACAAATAGGGGTACCATAATATGCTAACAACATCTATGTACATATTTGTATTTTTGAGGGAATAATGTTTATGCATGGTTATTCAAAAAACTAAAAATTAAAGTTTCTGAAGTAAGGCCACAAAACACATACTTAACATGTGTCCACAAGACTTTTGACTAATGGATGTAGTTGCCTAGTAGCCTGACTACGTCAGACTTCCTACTTCCGCTAATTTTATTTCGCTCCTGTAGTCAGTCTGAGTTGGCAGCCTATCTTTCTGTTTTCCACCGGCCTGAAAACAGCAGGCCCAATCAACGAACAGAGGGCGGCTGAGAGCCGTGACGTAGCCGCTAAGCGCCGAGTTTTACATTGTAGGATAGAGAAATCGAAAACCGAAACGACCGCGGAAATGGGAAACGAGACACGTGATTGTACCGTGGATGCGTAGATTAACTTCGCATAATCTGCAAAAGTCGTTAACAGCCATGTTCACTCCGGTATTTCGCTCGCATCATCAAGTGTTTACAGCAGGTTTACAGTGGAAGTTCGATCATAGATTTGAGTTCGATGCATGATGTCTGTGTCTAGATGCGGCTGTGTCGGCGCATAACATACATTTATCTGATTGGCTTACGGGTAACCAATGATTTTAAACTTCAGAAATCGCCCCCTAGCGAGAGAGAAAACACTTCTCTATTATGCTATTCCAGACTCTGTCTACGAAGCAAAGTGAAGTAGCAGAGTCTGGTATTACCAGGCTAGTTGCCTAGTGTTTTTGCTTCAAAATGATCTGAAAATCACCCTGCCTAATCATTCACATAAAACAATACATTGATTTAAATTTTTTAAAACAGTTTTTGCTTCCAAAGGCAATATGCGCAGGGGCGTGACTTGCTGTGATTCGCACCTGAGAAGACAAAGACCCTGCATACTAATGAGCCTGCATACTAATGAGCCTGCATACTAATGAGCCTTTCATTCAGGTGTGTCACACAAGAAAGAATGCGAGGACAAAAATAAATAAATAAATTATATATATATATATATATTAGGGGTGGCACGGTTCACAAAACCCACGGTTCGGTTCGTATCACGGTTTTAGGGTCACGGTTTTCGGTTCTGTACGGTTCTTGTTGTTATTTTTTCTTTTAATCTTTAACACTCCAGAAATGTACTTCAGCATACGATATATGCTATAGCTTAATTATCCACAATTCAGGATACAGTATTTAAAAAAAAATGTATATCATGTAATCATGCACAAACTGAATTTGACTTGACTTTAAGCACATTATTGAGACCATCTCTGAGGAAAGCTAGGTGACATTTTGATACAGCAAGAGAGAAGACATTTATTTGGCAAAAAAGGAGAATGTGTGTTGCTATCTCTACAGGAACTTATGTGCATTTTTAGCACACAAAGATTAAAATTAACTTGCATTTATAAAACTGTCAACTTCAGTGTAGCTGTTACAAAATGTTTATCTTTTAAAAGAAAAAGAGAGGAACTCTTAAAGCACTATCTTTTAAATAAGTCAAAATACGTTACAAATAATTGCCTATAATGAGGCTATAACAATAGCAAAGGCCATAATCATAAAGTGAAACATAAGTTCAACCTCAACACAAAAACAGTATCAACAATGCTTCTATTCCCTGAGAGTGAGGATACATTTTTTTCACTTGAAATTAAAGTGCAGTATTTGGAAACACGACTGGAGTTCTTATCTAAACTTACTGTCACTGTATATATTTAAATATCATAGGTAACATGAAATCCAAAATGTTCCCACACACCGGACTTATACGATGCTGGTGCATCCTCCAACTCCTGTTAGCCTTCCTTATCTCTCCCACTAGCCATTTCTATACGTGACGTGACCTGCAGCGCTGCACAGACCAATCGGTTTATGACATCAAAGTACTGCGACTGCGAGAGTGATTGAAAAGCATACGGAGCCGTTGCTATCGCGGTACTTTTATGTTATTCGTCGATCGGTCTGTGCAGCGCCGGTTCAAGTCGAACAAGCCTCATATGTATGTCCACAAATCTCTTATTTCGCGCGAAAAGTAAACGCACTGTCTGAGGTAACGGGCACGAGGTTACATTGCGCATGCGTCGAACGAACCGTGCGACGCACACACGTACCGAACCGAGACAAGCGAACCGAACGGTTCGGATGTTTTTTCATGTACCGTGCCACCCCTAATATATATATATATATATATATATATATATATATATATATAATCCAAATATAAATGAAAGTCAAAAGCACATTTTTAATACATAGTCATACCTGGAAACAAATCCTGTTCAAATAGGCTATATGGACCATTCTACAGAATTAGTTAGAGTTAGAAAGTTAGAGTTCTCAGAGAGGAAAAAAAGGTAGTTTTTCACAAATTTTTTATACATTCAAATTGTATAATTTCCAAGGTAAACATTTCTAGTATGCAGTATGCAGTTTTGGAATATATCCTCTCCTCAAATGTGTCACTAATAAAAAACAATAATATTAAGATTTTTTTTACATCTATCTTGTCTTTTTTTTTTTTTTTTTAGTAGGCCTATAGCCTGGATTTTATCATTCATATTTCAAAGTTAAGGATTCATTAGTTTGATATAGTCTACATTGGACCAAACACTATAATAACATCTTAGATTATGAGCTTATTTTTGACAAAACATTCTAACGTTATATATTTAACATATGAGCAGAAACTGGTTAACTAAAGCTTATTTGATGTCTATTTTAGAGTAAAAAACTTTATAATCTATCCCAAACTAGTCAACTAAATGTTGTCTTTCATATTTCGTCTGTAACAACAACAGTGCGAATTCGTGCCGTTCATTCATCACACAGAGAGAGACACGCGATTCATATTAAAACAGTATTCGCGATTAGAACAAAACACTTAAGAATAAAAAACTTACTATGATCCTCGCTGGATCCATGGCTCCTCGAAGTGAAATTAATCCAGCACTTCTGAGGTAAATTATCCAGAATTATTCCTCACAGCCTCGCAAAACGACACAGACTACCGGTACATTAATCTGAACTTGGTGTTTTATCGAGCTCGTGTGGGCGTTGGCAAGTTTCAGATCATTTGCGTTTGAATAGCGCGCGCTCTCTGTGGGCGTGGTCACATTAAAAGATAATTAGCTGAAATGAGAACGCCTGGCATCTCTCTCTTTTTATATAGATTACATAAACACAGAATATTTGTTTTAGTTTTGAATTAGATAATTTAAAAGTACACACTTAAATGATTATAAAGATATATTGATCATGCCTGTGTGACTAGTATTCGCTGAGTTTTGTTTACGTTTAGAGACGTGCTCCAGAAAAAAAGTTCACGGATACGGAGAGGCAGAAAGCACACCCTGTTTATTTTCTTTATTTTACAAAAGCACAATGTTTTATTTCGATTGTAAGTGGACCCATAAAAAAGTAGACATTTAACAGTTTATTTTTTCATATTTCTTAAGTGTGTATGACCAAAAGTGACAGAGTATTTTAAGTCTATTTTGCTGCTATGTGAAAAAAATCACGCAAAACGCGCCGGCGCGTTTCTCGACTCCAGAGGGTTAAGGGCCATACGTACTTGTCTGAACAGACAACACGGCCACAGTAGCGTACATCAGTCGTCAAGGGGGTCTACGCTGCCGCCCTATTTCACAACTCACCCGACATCTCCTCATATGGAATCATAAGTGTCTGAGGTCGCTGCGTGATAGGACACTCTATCCCCAGTCGTTCAGCTGATTTGGGAACAGTTCGGTGACACACAGGTAGATCTGTTTGCCTCCCACGACTCTTCCCATTGTAGCCTGTTTTATTCCCTGACCGAGGGCACGCTCGACACAGATGCTCTGGCTCTGTGTTGAGCTGAACCTGCAAGCGCTACCCTCAGAGTAGGCAGACAAAGCCTGACGCTGCCCTGTTCAGTATGCGCCTCGCTTACGTAGACAATACGCAGCTCTTGTCTATTATGGTGAGAAGCTGAAGGGAAAGGCTCTCTCTCCAAGCAACATTGTCTCACTGGTTGTGGACACCATTGCTTGGGTTACCAGCAGCCAGGTCGACCATTTCTCCTTGGTTTGTGGGCTCACTCCACCTGGAGTGTAGTCCCTTGCGCATGGCACCTCGCTAAACAGTCATCAAGGGTTGTAGGCTGGGCGACACCCACACAGAGATTCAATTTAATCTCAGAGTGGAGCCAGTGTCCTCTCATGTACTCGCCCCCAGTGGCTGGTTATAGGACCAACTCTGTGTCATCGCTTGCTCACCATTCCACTCCTCGGACTGGATACATGCGATATTCTCCTCAGGTGAGATTCCCCGAGAAGCCCTGAGGTTCCTCCAGCACTGTTGACGTCACCGCCAGAGTCTATGACTGCGGCTAATTGGCTAGGTGCCTCGATGTGCATGGTTCCCCACTGGTGACCCCCACATGTGTATTTCCACTGTAAGCCTCTCTGAGCAAGTGTCTTTTTTGTCATCTATTGAGCTTTTTAGAATAAGACAGCAGTCTTTTCATAGATAATGTGAATACATAATTCCTTCTTTCTTTCTGTGCTTTGAAACGTCAAATACTGTACACGTTTGTAGCACAGGCATAGATAGAGTGGGGGAAAACAGTATATAGCCTAGATAAGTATAGCAACAAGAAATGATGTCACATCTTAAAAGCCCAATTTTACGTTTTTAAATCAACCTTGCCATCTCTCTTCTGATCACCACAGCAACAAAGTTATTCTTGGTGGTTTGCTGCGTAAACTTTTTATAGATTCACTCACTTATCGGTTAGAGAACTCAGGCTGTTATAATGGTAAGTGTGGGACTTAAGAAAGGTAATTATTATATGTAGTACATTTCCATGTTGTATATGTCTTAATATATTGGATTTAATAGTAACACTTTATAATAACTGCACACTATTAATCATTAGATATGCATTAGTAAACAGTTATTTCATCATTTGTAAAGCATTAATAGACATTAATAAGATGTTTATAAATACAGCTATAAATGCTTTATTCTTGATTTATAAGCATATATATATAATGTGTTTAATAATTGTTTTTCATACTTTTTTAATGATCAATTTATCATTTCTAAATGAAGTATTGCATTATTTACAAACCAGTTATTTAGGAGTTGTGAGTGGTTCATAAGATCACTTAGAACATGTAAGTAAATGATTAATAAACTGTTTAAATGTACATTCATACATCTTAAATATTTCTATGTTCTGTATCACTGTGTTGTGTTTGTTTCCTTTTTCTGTTTAGACGATAACTGAGCCTTTACATGTCCTTTGTAAATGCTTTACAAGGCATAAAGTCCTCACTTTAGATGACCTCACAAAAATAGTTATCTACTAAATGCTTTATAACTACCTGAATGAACCATGAATTACAGTAGAAATACATGTTAATAAAGCAGCGCACTTATAATAAAGAGAACATTATCGTGCATTAGTCCTGACGCTAATACAGTTATCACTATAGTTATCTTTATAGCTATTGTTTTTGGTGTGAACCTGCCTTTATTCAGTACTATAGCTACAATAAAGAATGACCTTGGTTTCAGTGGCTGAGAATATCCTCAGCACACAGAGGATTTTTTACAAACTCAACAACCGCCAGTCACAAACTATGCTGCAAATCAATATAAAACACATTATTTCCCCTTAATCCTTACCAACACATAGACAGCAGTGTATTATCCACTGTTTTTCCACTGATCACCTCTCATGCTATGTGTGATTCAGAAAGTACAGGCTTCAGCAAAAGTTGCAGTCAATAGATCAATAATGAGATTTGCTCCCCATGTCCGAAGGGAACAGATCCTTGAGGGAAGCTTGTATTGAGTCTGTGAGATTAGAAAGGGATGTGATCAGGAAAACCAAACACTCCATTAAGGAGAATTACAAAACAGTGAGTGTTAAGAGGGACCAATTACACCATCAATCAGAGAATAGATGCCAGACATGCCTTTAATTACCAAGGCATTTGGACCAAAATGACGTCTCCATTACAATTCAGTCTGGATGTACCTCTGTTATTGCAGGTCGATGTCTTGGCAATTACTAAATGATCAATCAGTAAGTAATTGCAACTCAGCTGAAGACCACAAGTATACAATGAGTGGACACAACTATATATCTGTTTTTCTCATTTACTCACTTTCAAGTCGCCCAAAACCCATATGACTCCCCTAGAACATAAAATGAGAAATTTAGAAGAATCTCTCCTTTTAGGTCTTCTTTTGCATGAGAATGCTGTCAATCCTCAAAAAAAGCACAATAAAATTATCATAAAAGAAGTCCATTCAACTTGTGTGCTCTGAAATCTCCTTTGTAATTTCGAATATTCAAACTTAGCATGTTGCATTTGGTTTAGAGGAACATGAGAAGAACATTGTTAGTTTTGGAGAATGACAGCGTTTTCCCCCCTTCACTTTCTTTTGCACGGAAATGAGCAGCATGACCATTCTCAAAAACATCTCCTTGTGTGTTCCACTTCCACAGAGAAAAGAAAGTATTTTGGGTTCGGAACAACATCATTTTTTAGTTAATTATTCCTATAAGAAACACATTTACAACTAAACAAGCACACCATTTATGCCTGTTGCCTGTTATTTAGTTTCATAAAAACTGACCTCTTTGGAGAGCCGTGTGAAAAGATCTCCCCCTCTGAGAAAGTCCAATATAAGATACAACTTTCCTTCTGTCTGAAATGCTGTGGGGGAAAAGCAACAAAGGTTACATGTAAGCAGTATTTTTCACCTTTCAAAAGTAAAATAAATAAATAAATGAATAAAAATGCTGTTGGAAAATATATTTTGTAACTGTAGTTTACCAAGTTGCATGCCACTCAAAATTGCTACAGTCAAGCTACTGGCAATCTGTTTTAAAGTAAATAATTATATAAATTATTTTCACAATCAGACAGCATCAAACTTGAACACCAAAGATTACTTGATGGCTTACTGCTGTAAAGGCTACAGCATTATGAAAACAGCTGATCTACTGTCATACAACGGAAGAATGTAGTTAAGTTAAAGGCATTGCATGTAGTAAGTCACTCATTCAAAATTGAAAATAGAAATAGAAATTGAAATAGAGCATTGGGGGTTAAGAAATTGTGTAAATGTTTGTGTTCTGTTGTTTACAATCTCCTGAGAGAACAACTCACCATAGTGAAGTTTGACAATGAAGGGATGATTCACTTCAGCGAGAATGTCTCGTTCCATTTTCGATCTCACTCTGTCCCGCACTTAAAATACATAGAGATAAAACATAGAGACAAAAAGACATGTGAATGTTTCAACTCTTTGTTTCATGTTTCAAATGTTTTCAAAAAAAGTGTTTTTGTTACGTGACCCAGACCTTAGGACTTAGGATACTTAGGACATAACCAGATCTGACTTAACCAAGTATTGGCAATTGGGTTAACATGTTTATAGGACCATAAATAACTGGAATATGGTCAAATTTAGATATTAACTTATAAAAGTTAATATCAAAATTTGATATTTAATATTTGATATTAAATTTTAATGTGCAAGTCAAAGTGGAAAAACTAATAATTGGTCTCCTTGTTGCAACTTGTGGGCTTGACATTTCACAGCTGCAATCTTGTATCTCCCAATTATTTAGTTTGGATATGCAGATGTTTATATTAAATGTTTTATTATAGTGGTTATTAAACATGAAAAATTCTAAATTAAGAAGAAATTGGATAAGGGATTAGATATATGTTGGACGAGAAGGCCAGGCTCACAATCAGTTCATCTCAACGGTGTTTGACGGGGATGATTTCAGGAGTCTGTGCGGGCCAGTCAAGTTCTTCCACATCAAACTCATCCAACCATGTCTTCATGGACCTTACTTTATGTAATGGGGCACAGTCATGCTGGAATAGAAAGGTAGCTTCCCCAAACAGTTGGAAGCATAGCATTGTGCAAAATGTCTTGGTATGCTGAAGCACTAAGTTTTTCGTTGAAGTAAGGGGCCTAGACCAACCTCTGAAAAACAGCCCCATTACAATATCCCTCCTTCACCAAACATTACAACTGGCACAATACAGTCAGGCAGGTAACGGTTTTCTTGAAATGGTCATACCCAGACTCGCCCATTAATTACTCTACATAACACATTTCCACTTCTCTAGAGTTCAGTGGCGCCGTGTTTTACACCTCTCCATCTGACACTTGGCATTGTACTTGGTGATGTGAGGCTTGCATGCAGCTGCTCGACCATGGAAACCCATTCCATGAAGCTTCACAGACAACATTGCTAGAACTGCCCAGTCTTGCAGATTTGCCTAATACAACATTAAGAAGATCAGATGCTACCTATCAGTGCATGCTACACAACTCCTTGACCAAGCTCTTGTTCTATCCAGACTGGACTATTGTATTGCTCTCTTAGCAGGCCTTCCAGCATCCACTGTCAAACATCTGCAACTGATCCAGAATGCAGCAGCGAGAGTGGCCTTTAACAAGCCGAAGCATGTCACACCTCTTCATCAATTTACACTGGTTCCCAATCGCTGCTCGCATCAAATTCAAGGCACTGATGTTCGCCTACAGAACAACCACTGGCTCTGCAGCCTTATACCTAAACTCATTACTTCAATGTGCCCTCCAGGAGCTTGCGTTCTGCAAGTGAACGGCGCCTTGTGATGCCATCCCAAAGAGGCACAAAATCACTTTTACAGGCCTTTACCTGGTCTGTTCCAAGCTATTCTATTATATTTCTATTTCTATCTATTTATTCCTCATTTGTAAGACCCTTCGATTAAAAGCATCTGCTAAATGATTAAGTAAAAATGTAGAGTAAATGCTCTGTGACCAGATACAATTCAAAAGGGACTTTGGTTGGCAGTGTAAGAAAGATTTTTTTATCATAAAAAAAAGTCAAGAGTTATACAGTAATCTGAACAGTGAAGTGAGTAGTTTTTGTTCCACTAGCATCACCAAAGCAAAATAATTTCAAAATGAATGACAGGTTTCAAACACATCTGTTATTGTTGTGCCAAACATGTAGTCTGACTCCAGACTCCATTTGTTGAGCCATTGCCACTTTGTCAGGCTGGACACTCAAACAAACAGTTTTGTTAGCTTTATAAAGTCAAAGTTGACATGAATGAAATACTCATATAGTAGTTGTCTCAGCACATTTTAACATCTAAAAAAACATTCTTCACCTTTAAGCCTGCAGGACTTAACTACAAATCTTTGACAAGTCTCAAAACAAAAGCAGCATGATGGATGTTGTATTCAAACAGAATGCTTTACTCTGAATGGTTTGTCTTATGTAACAGCTGCAGAATTGCTGTGGTCTGACAGTGAGGTGCCACAGTCACTAATACTGTTATTTTCTTTCACAAGTACATGCAGAACTTGCACAACATCATCCGCTGAGAGCAAAGACTTTAGTAAGTAACCATGGTTACATTGAGTGAATAAGTTATGTGGGTTGTGAACAGATTAGATTACCACTCCAAACTGAGGATTGTGAAGCACTATGATAACTGCTTAAATTTTGTGTTTGTTGTGTAAAAACAAAGGGATGAATCACAAAAATGAATAAATGATGAAGAAAGTCAGTTTAAGTCAGCCCTTAAGACTTCAGGTTTATCTGCTTAGTTCATTTCTGGGATTAATTCATTGTCTTTCTTCCAGGGAAGCTGCTATGGTCTTATGATCTTACGTATACCCTACTGAAAACCCGTCATTCCGAAAAATCACCTGGCTGTCTGAGTGGGACCTTTTTCCCATGTTAAACAATTTGATGATTCAGACACCCTTTAATAATCAACCAGAGAGCACTTCAGGCCTCCTAGCAGCTTAGCTATGACTCACAGGTTAGATGTCATGCTGAGCTGAAATAACAACTGCAGTTTTTACATCAGCACATACCAGGGAAAGATCGACAAATGTAAGGCACACAGATTATAGAGTAGAAATCATTATTCAGATCACATAATATAAGGGCTGAAGTATCTTTTACCTTTTAGTGTTGCCTTTTTTAAGACCTTCATGGCATAGAGTTGTCCTGTATCTGAACCTTTGATTTTTCTCACCAAGAACACCTGTAAATGAAAAGTAAGGTCAACACCCCACAATATTCACATCTAAGTCTGTGTCCAGGGTCTGTGAAGATCCCAAAAGAGGGAAATATAAAAATATATAACATGACTGTACATCTGAAGTTGGTTTCAGTCATGTGACAGCTTTGTGTGAAGACTGACAGACAATTTTTGGGGGGGGAATATTCCTGCTCTGTTCTAAGCTGCTTACAGTATGTAGCCAGCATTTACATTTTAACAGTCTTCCTCACACAAAGGCAGAGCTCAAAGTGGAAATGCACTGGTACGCAGTACAGGCACTGTCTTTTAAGCTGTAACATACCCTCACTTTTCTTGTGTACGATACCGGCACTTCTCACATGTTGCTGCGTTCACCCCTCATCACCCTACTGTTTTCCTCAAGCGAAAACAGAATACACTTTTTAGAAATTGTTAATTTAATTTGAAATATTTTTTTTTTACCCTGGGTTCGGGCCAAATTCCGATTTCGAAGCCCTCCCCTTGGACAGCACGCCAAATATGCATAACCTTCACTCTATTTGATTATATAAGTGTGAACTCGTGAAAATCAATCAAAAATCACAGGTAATCAGAAGAGTGTGTGGGTGAAGTCTCTCTGCAAGAGCACTGACGAAATTGGTAAGTACATAATCAAATTCATACAAATTATTATTAAAAAACATACTGATACAATTTTTGTCATTAAATATGTTGTTAGTTCACATTGAGTTCACACTTCGCACTTTGAACCTTTTTGTTCTGAGGTGAATTATCAATTATCGCTTTCAGTATGGCTTTAAAGATCACGCAAAATAACATTCAAACTCACATTAAACATTAAATAGAGCACATAATCGGTACCTGAGATTATCATCTCATAATTTGTACATTATTTTCCAGCTGCAATGTCACAGAAATAGAAACCGTTTATAAAACAGATTTGTTGCATATCGCCATCAAGTCTGCGGTTAGGACAAAAACTATGATTAACAAAATCAGAAAAGATACCTTTTATCACGTTTGCGGTGTCAAGTCTTGTCTGGTTAGGACATGGTGTTAGAAAATGTGTCGTATGGATTATATTTTGTGTATACTGGATACACACTTAGTTGTCATTTTTCCAATTTTGAACATGCCTGACATAAAAAAAGAAAGAAAAAAAGAAAGAAAAAAAAAAGAAAAAAAAACGGGAGTTAAATGGGAGTATAAATACTGACTGAATGAAGAATTTCAATTTCATCTCAAAACTAGTGAGCTAAGGCAACATGCTAATTAAAATGGAACATGAGTGATCAATTTGAAATATTCTGAAGCAAATAGCAGAAGACTCAACTCACTATTGATTTCAATGGAATTTGGCATTAGCATGTTGCTAAGCTAACAATGCAGTATTCTACTAAGCAAAATGCATAAATATTGTGTAATTTTTCAGTATTGTTTAAGTTATAAGTATATTCATAATCAACATTTCTCATGTTGTCCACCACCTTTGCCTTTTCTGCTTAAAAATACATGTGATGCTGACTTAAATTTTTTCCAAAGGTATCTCTGATTATGCGGCCTATCTTATTGGAAGGCCTTTGTGTCGAGAGTGTCATTATGATGTCTTTTTAATGCTGCTTACATGAAGCTTAGGTTTTAGAAAAGGCAGGAAATTTCAGTTTTGGGACACGCAATAATAATGTAAAACTATGTAATGTAAATCCTGCAACAACTGATCCTATCTTTCTAAACCTTTTCCCATCCCAAAGTACACTCAGGACAACTGAAGAGTTTATAAGGACACAGAAAAGGGTTTTACATCCATTAACCCAAACCTAAACACCACTTGCATTAACAAAATGACATCCAAACAAATGGCACACATAATCTCAGTTATCGGTAGCAGTCTGCATAACAGTAACACCAGGGCTGGACTGGGATGAAAAATCTGGCCCACTACATATGTTCATAAACACAACCAATCTTTGCACGCCCTTGAATATGTATACCAACTCCTATTCCTTAAACCCAGTACTGCCATGTAATGAGTAAGTAGGAATGAGTAAGAGTTAACAGATGAAATAACTACTAATTGTAAAATAAAATTGAACTACACTCCACAGTGATGAATCCTAAAACAAGCTACAGTACAAGTTGCATTGGCATAGCAATACCAGTGTTTCACACAGGATTTTTGGTAAATCTGTGGTGGGTGTACCTTGATCCGTCTAGAGGGGTTCGGGGACATGCTCACCCGAAAGACAATTGTGTGCTTTTTAATGTTAAATTTATCCATCTGGTGCACTTTGAGAGTTAAAAATAAAGAGCTCCAACCCATATTCAGTGTGCAAATTGAACAAAGAAAAACGGTTGTGATATAGTGTCTGTCTACATTACACTACAACATAATAATAGTTATAATATTAATCCCATGACAGTAATATACATATATTGTAAAAAAACTAAATGCACTGAAAAATTAAATAAACCTTCATAATTAGTTTTGTACTAATTTCTAATTTCTTGTAGGAGATAAATACATGATCTTTTATTTTGACGGAAAAAAAACATGGTTTCCAAAAGCGTCTCATTACAATTCTAGTAAAATGCATAATCAACTATGCAGATGTGGAAATAATGCCTGGGTAATGGGTTCTACACTCATGGGTTCGACAGGGGCGGGTGTTGCTCCGACTTCGCGTCCAGCCGTGAACGACCTCAAAATCTCACAACACCCACCCCTGTCGGTGATTGGTTGAAACACTGTTTATTTTGGTTTTGAGTGGTGGTTGTCCCATTTGTTTTTGTGTGCAGATCTCAGAGCCTAGGCTGCCTACAGAGACATGGGTTTTGGACGGCATGCTTATGGGGCGGGCAGCTAGCGGATCGTTAGGAAACATTAGGTGAATGTGATCATTTATGTTTGTCTTTTTTGGGCCTGAAATGACTGATACAACCTTTAAAGTAGCCTAGTTCTGCTTACCACAGTTCTCTACACTCACTAATTTCTCTCCTGATCCTCCTCACTATCCTCATCAGCTACTTTTTTCACGCTATTTCTCTGCACATTCCTTGCATTTATTCTCCATGCTCTGACTATTTAAACAGATACACACTAATACTGCCGGCTCGATCAGAGCCCAAAGGGTGAGGTGTTTCAAGATGTGGTTGGACCAGCCCAGTGTCAATCAAGAAAAGAACCAATGGGCCGCTGTTCTACGTGTTTCATGGGCCGGTCTGTGAAAAAAAAAAAAAAAAAAAATCTACGCTGTCTTTTTTTGTCCAATGCATTACACCAGCACAAAGATTCCAGCATTTTTTTTAGATGTATCGGCCCAAATAGCACGTCGGCTCACTGGGAAAGTGGGCCCGATGGCCAGTCCAGCCCTGAGTAACAGAGGTTGCAGCATTTTTAAAGCTTACCTTTCCATAGGAGCCTTGACCCAACACCTTGAGCAGCTCGAACTGCGACGGGTCTGCTTTCTCAAAGCCTTCTTTCACATGATCGCTGATATCAAATTCCTTTAAGATGCTGTCATCCTGCAAAGGCAACAGATGGCACAGCTCAGAGAGAAATAAACAAATGCTTTTGCCATGTTTAAGCATATTTGGCAATATGATGCCAGCAGGGATTATGAATAACAGTAGTAAACAGGTCAAGAAAAAAGGTTCAGATGGTGTGATCAGTAGTGCATGAGTCTCATTGCTATTCATTTATCAGGGGCTCTCTCACAAAGCAAATGACAAATATTAAAGTGTGCAATATACAAATAACAAGAATCACAGGTACTTTGAAATTACTGAGCGCAAAAAGCAAATCCATCAGGAATGCAGAAAGATCCACTGATTTCAGTAGGATTAGAAAACCTTTTCATTTACAAACATCTACACGTACCTTGGTCCTTGACTGTTTTTTCTTCAAGTATTTTGGCTGATTTGATAATACTTTGAGCTACCAACAGTTGTAGACAATGGTGACATACAATGCTAGTGTGCAGTACTAACTGAATAAACTATATAGCAAATGCCAATTGATCATTATAATGAGAATTCAAACTGCAGTCAGGTACAAGTTGGTCTTCAGTTAGATTTGATGACATGATATCACTTTCCTGAAGGCCGAAAGGCAGAACAGTTTATGACCACGATAATAGGATCTTGAATAATGGATTGTGATTTTCTTTTAGCTGGAGACGATGTGGATGACACATGAAATGTGAAATGACAGATCTTATTTCCTAGGCGCTTGACAGTAAGGAAGAAAAGATCTACCACTGCTTTCGATTCATTGGGACTTGCACATAATTTATTCAGTAGATTTTTTCCTCAAACTTGTTACAGAAAATGTAGCAAAAGTCTGCAGCTTTTTTTTTTCTGGGGCCTACTGAAAAGTGAAAAGTTATAAAATTTCATAAAGCACAATGGCATTGTCATTATGTTAATAAAAAAAAAATGTCATCCATGATATGACACCTTCATATCTGGTAGAAATAGACCCTTAAATGCCCACTGAAGTCCCTTGGAAGGCGCAGCTTTGTATGATGCGTTGACGTAATTTCCACTGAAACAGGAAGCTAAGGCGGGATATATTGATTGGCTCCTCCCCCTTTTCAAATAGCCAATAGCGTTTAGTTTACCTCATAGACTGTGAGTCGTACTTGACAGTACATTTAATTCTTAACCAATGTACAGTTGCAAAACAGAATAAAACTTGAGCGTTTGAGCGACTGAACACACATCTCCAACCCATTTTGCTCTGTGATGTGTCAACGATCGCTTTGGCCAGGTGGTTTTTATAGCATAGGGGGTGGGACACTTTAGATTCTAGAGAGCATTTTGATTGGACAGAAGATGTGATGAGAAGCTGAAGTCAGCGGTGATCTCATAAAAATCCGTGATCCATTTTAGCAGAATTGAGAAACTAAGTTTTGAATGCTTATACCTCGTGAATGCAATTTTTGTCATTGTTTTGAAACACACCAGCTTATTCATAACCTTAAGCCTAACACATTCATACTAAAAGCTAAAAAACAAAAATTTTGATTTCAGGGGGGTAGGGTAGGCAATCCCTTCAGAGCGTCTCTAAAGCCACACATGAAAAACACATGAACACACACACAGAGTTTGCAAAGCGCCACGAGACGAGAGACGGCGTTAAATTACCTCATGTCTCAAAGAACATAACATTACAATAATAATGAATGTAAAGAGCTCTTATTTGTACCATTGATAGTACGGCATTGATAGTGTTTATAGAAATGCATAAATATGAGTCTTAGGACGTGAACAGCTCCGGGTAGAACGTCACAGGTTACCATCTCTTAATAACGGTTAGGACATGGCGTGAACGCAGTAAAGCTCGTTGGTTTGGTTCAGGAGGAACTGTAAAGATGAATGCTGTTTGTATACGCGATGACGTATGACGCAGGTAGGACAGCGTATTCGGACCGAATGCAATGATTGGACTAGCATTTTTTGGTCCTGTGACTCCCACAGAAGATATACACTCACCTAAAGGATTATAAGGAACACCTGTTCAATTTCTCATTAATGCAATTATCTAATCAACCAATCACATGGCAGTTGCTTCAATGCATTTAGGGGTGTGGTCCTGGTCAAGACAATCTCCTGAACTCCAAACTGAATGTCAGAATGGGAAAGAAAGGTGATTTAAGCAATTCTGAGCGTGGCATGGTTGTTGGTGCCAGACGGGCCGGTCTGAGTATTTCACAATCTGCTCAGTTACTGGGATTTTCACGCACAACCATTTCTAGGGTTTACAAAGAATGGTGTGAAAAGTGAAAAACATCCAGTATGCGGCAGTCCTGTGGGCGAAAATGCCTTGTTGATGCTAGAGGTCAGAGGAGAATGGGCCGACTGATTCAAGCTGATAGAAGAGCAACTTTGACTGAAATAACCACTTGTTACAACCGAGGTATGCAGCAAAGCATTTGTGAAGCCACAACACGCACAACCTTGAGGCGGATGGGCTACAACAGCAGAAGACCCCACCGGGTACCACTCATCTCAACTACAAATAAGAAAAAGAGGCTACAATTTGCAAGAGCTCACCAAAATTGGACAGTTGAAGACTGGAAAAATGTTGCCTGGTCTGATGAGTCTCGATTTCTGTTGAGACATTCAGATGGTAGAGTCAGAATTTGGCGTAAACAGAATGAGAACATGGATCCATCATGCCTTACCACTGTGCAGGCTGCTCGTGGTGGTGCAATGGTGTGGGGGATGTTTTCTTGGCACACTTTAGGCCCCTTAGTGCCAATTGGGCATCGTTTAAATGCCACGGCCTACCTGAGCATTGTTTCTGACCATGTCCATCCCTTTATGGCCACCATGTACCCATCCTCTGATGGCTACTTCCAGCAGGATAATGCACCATGTCACAAAGCTCGAATCATTTCAAGTTGGTTTCTTGAACATGACAATGAGTTCACTGTACTAAAATGGCCCCCACAGTCACCAGATCTCAACCCAATAGAGCATCTTTGGGATGTGGTGGAACGGGAGCTTCGTGCCCTGGATGTGCATCCCACAAATCTCCATCAACTGCAAGATGCTATCCTATCAATGTGGGCCAACATTTCTAAAGAATGCTTTCAGCACCTTGTTGAGTTAATGCCACGTAGAATTAAGGCAGTTCTGAAGGCGAAAGGGGGTCAAACACAGTATTAGTATGGTGTTCCTAATAATCCTTTAGGTGAGTGTATGTATGTGTCTTATGGTGCGTTCACACCGGACGCGAATAGCGCGTCAGGCACGAGTGATTTCAATGTTAAGTCAATGCAAAGACGCGTTACGTGCGTAAAAAATTCCTGCGGAGCGAATGAGGCGTAGAGCGCGGCGTGGTAGACGCGAATACGCCTCATTCGCGCGAATTAAGCGTCTGGCGCGTTAAGCGCATTACGCGAGTTATGCGCGAATGATTTAGTTAGTGCTATTTGTGCATTCACGCGTGTGACGCGAATTCGCGTCTGCCGCCCGAGTTGAAAAATCTGAACTACTGTGTCAATTCACGCCGCGTTAACCAATCAGGAGCCTGCTTGCTATAACGTGGTGAAGTATCTGGATGCTGGATGCCTCAATACATTATTTTGTAAAATGACAAAATGGAATAAAATGACTATTCTATTCTATTCTGTTCTAATACAGCAACTCATATGCAAGCCAACACAAAGCATAAAAGTAATTATTTCTTTAGCAAGGAGTCAAGGACCGATCCTAATACTTTTGCTTTTTGGTAGGTATCACTGTCTCTACACCTGATGATCAGCATAAACTCTGTAGTTTAGCTATAGAACCACTGATGCACTGACATAAACCTGTTCCATGGGTTTTGTAAAAAAAAAAAAAAAAAAAACGACCTCGACAAAAATCAAAAATCCACATCAACAAAAGGATTAAAATCTGGTTAAAAGGATAGTCTCTGAAAGGATTCACCCAAAAATTTAAATTAAAATTCTATCATCATTTACTCACCCACATGTTGCTCCAAGTTTGCGTTTCCCAAAAGCATCAGCCAACTATGGTGGCAAGTTCCGTCGTTATCTCATATTTCAACGAGTCGGTGTTTCCCGAAACCATATAGAATACGAACAATCGCGAGGACAAGTCTCGTCATGTGGTTATAAGCATGCATAGTTTCATGTTTGCATGACATGTGAGCTCAAAGTCCTTATCTCGAGCCAAATAAGTTGGCTCAAAGTCCTTATCTTGAGCATAGCATAGGCTATATATTTTATTTAGAATTGTCATTTACGTTTAGCTTGTCAAGAGATTTTGCATCGTTTTTGAAGCGTGCGGACGTGCTCTAGTAGGCTAATGTATGATTCAATCTGGAAATAAAGAAAAATAACTGACAAAAATGAGAAATAGTAGGCTACTCAGATACCATGTCCGTAATTTATAGCAAAACAATAACTAACATTATTTCGATCTCAAACAGATTCATTAAAATAAGGTATTACTGCTACCATTAACTGTCTTGTTACCGACATTCTTCGAAATATCTTATTTTGTGTTCAACAGAAGAAACTCCTACAGTTTTGGAACAACTTGATGGTGAGTAAATTATGAAAGAAAGAAAAAAAATAATAATAATTTGGGGTGAACTATCCTTTTACCAGAGCTTCAATTCAGAAAAGGTGTTGATCATATAAATTCAAAAATACTGGACTGGTCTTCTAGAGTAATTTTTTCATCATACAAAATTAAGGTTATTTTCATCTGTAGCCTACTGATGCTACAAATTGTGTCTGACATGCAAATAAAATGTCAGATTACGGTATTCTTAATTAAGCAGAGTGTATGTGTGGAGAGCAGATCTTCTAAATAGGCCTATATGGGGTTACAGTTTATTTCGATGGTCTAAATTAGACATTAGCCTACTATTATTAACTTTGCAACTTCATATCAACTAACTCAGAGTAGACTGTATAGACTGTTTGGTGTTAGTTTTAACCAAGTTGACATGTAGTTGCAAATATTCTGTATGTCTGTTGGGGAGCATCAAAATAAAGTGTTAGCAGATATTAAGCATACTCCAATTACTGGTAGCTGACATGTAGTTGCAAAGTTACTTATAGTTAGTAGAATGTCTAAAGTGGGCCATTGAAATAAAGTGTTACTGCAAGTTATGACTTCTGATGGAAGAATGATATAATATTGGTTAAGGTCGTCTCTCACATCATCTACCAGAAGATTATAATGGATAAATGCAAGTGTAATAGATGATGACCTCAGTACATAAAGCATGTCATGTGTTTAAGATCACTGATCCAAATCCTTAATATGTCAGATACATTTTGGTCGTCTAGTTCAAACTATATTTTTTCGCTTTTTTAAAAACATTTATATGAAAGTGAAAATACATGCACATGTTAATTCTAAACTTTATTTCTTTATCATTGTTCAATCAATTTAGTGCAAATGTGTGGCACTTGTTTAGGTTTCGTTCTTATGCATAAAGGTCACTTAAAAATAATTATCTTCAATAAACGCATAAGTAAATAAACAGAAATAATGATAAACGTGCATATCAACAAATAGATTTATAAATAATTAAATAAATAAGCAAATAAATAAACAAATCAACCAATTTGGTCCAAATACGCAAGATGAAAAAAAATATATAAACAGCTGTTTTTGTACAAAGTCTCAGCATTACATAAGACCAATAAACTAGTAAAACTGGGACATAAAGAAAGCAAAAACCAACATGACATAAAAGATGTTCTTTGTGCTTTCATTAGCATATTAGAACCATTTGTTTGTCATAAAAATGCATACTGTACATGGCATGCATGTTCAAAAGATGCTAATAATGCTGGCACATTAAAGGCGCAGCACTGTCACCATAAAAGACTAAAGCATCTTCTATAACTTCTACATGGCTCTAATCAAAGTGTCTGCAGCAAGTAGTAGCAATTAACTTTTATGAACGACTGGATTTCCGACTGACCGCACCTTGGGAAAGATAACTGATCTTTGCTATAAAGGGAAACACACCATGATGCTACACTCCAGAGTGTTCACAGGGGTGGCACACGCACACACACACACACACACACACACACACACACACACACACACACACACACACACAACAGTGCAGCGCTCTGAAAGATCAGTTTTTGAGCACTGACAGCTGTGATGTTTGCATCTGGCCCTCATCAGTCTCGACATCAGCGGAGTCACTTGGCAGATCATTAGTCTCTCTTTGGAGATCGCTGCGACACTCTGTGATCAATCCAACTTTTCCACTCTGCTCCGGATGCTTGTCCAGAAGCCTGGACGCTCTGACATTTCTTAAAGCTGTAGACGCTCCTGTGTCTGGCAGAAGTGCTATAGACGAGTGGATGTTAGTCTTTTCATGCCTCTTCTCTGAGCCAAACTGGAAGAGAGCACTGGTTCCAGTTTTGGGGCTTGAGGGGATCGATTCAAAGCGGAGTATGTCGCAGCCATCGCCCCCTACAAAATGATGTCATAGAGTGAATTAATATATCATGAATTATACAGTCAAAACATTAGATGAAACCCAAATAGTCCCAAGTAGTATCTGTGACAATTCAAAGTTACATTTAACATTTTGTATGGAACAATATTTCATGTTGCCTGGCATTACACTATTGTTCAAAAGTTCAGGGTTTAAAGGATAGTTCACCCAAATATGAAAATTCTGTCATCATTTACTCACCCTCAACTTGTTCCAAACCTGTATGAATTCCTTTCTTCTGCTGAACACAAAATAAGATATTTCGAAGAAAGTTGATGGATCCCATTGACTTCCATAGTATGGGGGAAAATAATACTGGAAGTCAATGGTGCCCCACAACTGTTTAGTTACAAAACATTTTCTTTTATGTTCAGCAGAAGAAAGAAATTCATACATATTTTGAACAACTTGAGGGTGAGTAAATGATTACAATATATATATTATATATATATTTTTTTTGGTGAACTATCCCTTTAAGGCCCATTCACACTGAGGACGATAGCTATAATAATAACGGTTAAAGATATTGCTCTAAAAATCGTTCTAAATAAAAAAGAATTGAGAGTCCACACCACAACTATAATGATAACGGAACAGAGACACGATATCGTTGGAATCACTTTCAGAATAATTTTTTCTAGCTGATGAACGATAAAAACATCGACAGCCAATCAAAATCCATCCTGCTTTAGAGAGCTCGAGCATTTAAAGTGGCAGATGAAAAAACTGCAGCTTATAATAAACAGAACGAAGTTTTGAAGTTTAAGAATTAATTTTAAGCTAGATAGTGGGAGAGTTTGAGTTAACGTATAAACATAATAATTCAAGTTTTATGTTCTTATGTTATTACACACATTTTTGTCATTCATTCCATATGAAGTGTAAAGTTTCATAGGTAAGAAATACAGTAAGGTACAGTAAATGAAAAGAAGAGACAGAAAGTTTTAAAGGGCTTCAAGGGATGCTCTTCAGAGTAGGGCATAGGGATGCTCACTTCCGATTGGAATTTGATCAATATCTTAACAATAATATTGAGCAGCAAATCAGCATATTAGGATGTTTTCTGAAGTATCATGTGACACTGAATACTGGAATAATGGCTGCTGAATATTCTGCTTTGTCATCACGGTTTTAAAAACAAATTACTCTGTGATATCCTCTATATTTCTATTTCTGTATTTCTCCACCCAAAAAAATCAACTCATGGCAAAAAAAGTTTTTTTTCAGAATATTATTTTTCTGTAGTACACTCTGGTCTTGGTCTCGGGTTAGGTGGTCTTGACTACAACACTAGTAGTAGCTATATAATTATGACTCCAGAATATCCGGTATCATTAACGATCACCAGAATTGTTTATTTCCATTCCCATTCCAAGTCAAAAGAACTAGCGTATTTATTTGTTTAGGTGTAAGCGTGTTTGTTTTAAGAGGAACAGATGCAGTTTCACGGGAAAACACGAGGTGTCAGTATTGCTCTTTGACAGTGGAGACTGGCTCTGGCAGAGATGGTATAGTCTCAGGAACTGTTACTGTACCTTCACCAGTTGGACGTCCTGTCTGATCAGCTGGCTCTGAGATAACTCATCACCGTTCACTATCCAGGGATGTCTGAGAACAAGAGGTGCCGTCAGCCGCTGATGAGGGTCCACATGGAGCATTTTAGTGACAATGTCCTGTTCAAAGATGACCAAAAAAATAAGTATTACTATTTAATTTTTTTCTGAGGCTGAAATCATTCAGATCCTAATGAAGATGAATTAAAGGATAAAGTGCCTGAAGCTGACAGTAAAGACTGAATTTGCACATATTACTTGGGCTGGGCGGTATATCAAATACAATTATGTATTTATAGCAATCTAACATTAAGCAATATTACAATGATGTTAACATGCTTTTACTTTGTCATTAAGTTTCCCAAAGAGCGTTTCATAGTTTACTAATCGTCTCACTTATAGTTTACGTTTACCGAATCAAGAGTTGATGGTAACACTTTACAGTAAAGTTTCATTAGTTAACATTGTATTAACTAACAATGAACAAAACATTTGTTACGTTATTTATTGAAGTTCCCCTGTGGTGAAAATCAAGTTTTTAATAATGTTCGTATGTCGATGTGGTGTTTTTAATATGCTTTAAGCAAACTATGTGCAAATTGCTGAGTATTTTCTCTTTAAAACTGCAGTGAACTAAAGACAGTCTCAAAATCGCATTTTAAAATCGCTGGTGTTTCTGACGTCACAAACTACCTTGTCAAGGCAAGTCACCTTTATTTATATAGCACTTTTTACAATACTGATTGTTTCAAAGCAAGACTTTAATCTTTGATAATGTTCAGTGTAGTCGTTCGTTGTTTATTCATGTTAGTTCACAGTGCATTAACTAATGTTAATAAATACAGCTTTTGATTTTAATAATGTATCAGTAAATGTTGATTAATAAATGCTTTAGAAGTATTGTTCATGTAGTTAACTAATGAAACCTTATTGTATTGAGTTGATAGGTTTAATTAATTTCTGTAAAGCAATTAAACTCAATAAAACAATAAATAATTATTTGTTTGTGTCATCACTCAAAAATGATCATGGGCATCCTGCATGGTTTTTATTGCATTTTCAATGCCTAAATAGCATGCTGTCTATTATTGTGAACAGAATACTGATATACTCTACCAGTCAAAAGTTTTGAATAATGACAGTATTTGATCAAAGCAAATACATTTTAGCATTCATTTTGTGAATAATATTACAGTTTAGTGAAAACAGCAATATTGTGAAATATTATCACAATATTAAAATAACCGATTCCTGTGATCAAATCTAAATGTTCAGCATCATTATTCCATTCTTCAGTGTCACATTATACTTCAGAAATCATTATAATCATAATATAGGCTACTTTGCTGCTCAATTATTATCAATTACGTTTAGTACTTAAATGTTTCTAATAATGAAAACAAGTTTTGCTGCTTAATATTTCTGTGGAAACCATGATAAAAAATCGTCAAGATTCTTTGATGAATATGAAAATTCAAATCTTTTGAAATCTTTTGTAACATTATTTTCCAGTCACTTCTAATGATAAGTCCTTATTGAATAAGATTCAGGTATTAATTTATTTTTATTTTTAATCTTACCCTAAACTTTTAAATGGTACGTATCATGGTTTATACAGAAATAATAAGCAGCAAAAACTGATTTCGACATTGATAACAATAATGTTTCTTGAGCACCAAATCAGCATATTAGAATGATTTCAAGTGATCAAGTGACACTGAAGACAGGAATAAATTACATTGGGAAATATATTCAAATAGAAAAGTTATTTTAAATTGTAATAGTTTTTTTTTTTTTTTACATTACAAAAATCTTAATGATTCCAAACTTTTGACAGTTAGTGTAAATAAATGTTACTTCTTGTATTAAACAACAAAAATAATGTCGTTAACAAACATATTGATATAATCAAAAGGCAGAATAATATTGAGATGCTCATTTTGGTTTATGAGTATATATTGCCCAGGCCTAATCACAACATGCAGAAACAAGCAAGCAGACCTTGGCTGCGTCCGACACTGTGTCCCAGTTGCCTCCTGAGAGGGCAAACTTCCCACTGCCAATGCGGGCCAAGATCTCCTCTGGTGTGTCGTCAGGGCCGTTAGCGAAGGGCGTGAAACTGTGGGACAGATTGAGTGCTGCTGAGTGTGTGAAACAACTTGTGAATGTGCCCTTTCAGAGAAAGGGTGAGAAGAGAAAGAACAATTTTAATACCCCCATTTCCACTGAGTTATTTTTAGGGAACACATATGGCTAGGTTGGAAGAGCAAGAGGATTTTTTTTTTCTTTCAAATGTTCTGATTACACAGAGGTTTAAAGCTCAATCCATAGCAGGAACATTAAATTGAGAGTGCTGCTTGGCTTCTGATAGCTCTAGCATTGTGTTCAGTACAATTACTCTGTGACTCGACCCGGCTTACCTAGTAATCCCCTCATCCGGGCATTGGGGAAAGAATGCTCTACATAGGGTTTTGATTTGTTTGTGTTGATAAGTCACACATAATTTTGTAGAAAATTAATTTGTAGAAAATTAAGCCTACGCTCTTAGGTCATGTGGGTTGATTTTTATTGAAATCATTCTGATGGTATAAAGGTTATCTTAAATAAAGCATGCCTGGATTGATACTGTCAGTTCATTTAGAGCAACAAGAGAATCTGTTCATATTTCGAGCAGTTAAACAGCATGAGACCGTTAGATTGGATCAATCGGGTGTAAAGGACTTATGTGAGGATGGTGGTGAAGGTTTGTTTTATTATTAATATTTGACTAGGAATGGTTTTATTTCTACTACTTTTGAAAGTGAACTATATTACTGTAGTGTAAAATTGTTATCCGGTTTGGGCACAGCTACTTATTCTTTATTATTACTATTTTTCAACATATTAGAATAACAAGAAAGGTCACACTGTCACATGGGAATTATGCAATGACCACAAAAACAAATCAAATATTTGATCATCGAGCTTCTGCAATCTTTTTCTAGACTCCAGCTCTTCTGGGGCAGATGCATTTTGGGATGCTTTTTTAACACTAGTGAAGATTCACATGTATGCTAAACAATGACTCCTCCTCCTTCATTATCTTTACTTATTAAAATTACTGTATAGTTTATTTTAAAACATATGTAGATAGACTTTGTCTACAAAACTAATTAGACTTGAAGGTTTTTTATATCATAAGAAACAAAAATGCAGTCAAATGTTTACAAACTTTCACCTTGCATAGTGATTATACAGTATAATTATACTTCATACACTACTGTTCAAAACTTTGGGACAAGTAAGATTTGTAAGATGTTTTTAAAAGAAGTTTCTTATGCTCACCAAAGCTGCATTTATTTGAACAAAAATAATGTCTCTATATTGTCAATTATTATTAAAATGATAAATAATTATTCTAAAATCGATTATATTTTATATATATATATATATTTTTTTTTTTTTGTGGTGGTGGCAAAGCTGAATTTTCCTCATCATTACTCCAGTCTTCCTTGTCACACTTCAGAAATCATTCTAATATGCTGATTTAGCGCTCAAGTAACATTTAATATTATTATTACAACTGCAAGCAGTTAGAACACCATGATATTTTCTTTTTCAGGATTCTTTAATAGAAAGAATGGCATTTATTTTAAATAGATTTTTTTGAAAAAAGTTTAAAAGTCTGTCACTTACTGTCACTTTTGATCAATTAATATATATGTATGAGTATATATTTAAATAATAAGAAGAAGATCTTACTGACCGCAAACTTTTGAACTTTAGTTTATATGTAATATATAAGATATATCCAGTTAAGACTCAACTTACCCTGCCAGCATGGTGTAAAGTAAGATTCCCAGACTCCAGATATCGCAGGCGGCATCATATCCCTGTTTCTTCAGGACCTGTATGAATCACAGGTAGTTGTCTCATGATATCATAAACAGATCATAAAACACACACTTTTTTGCAAACATTTCAGCATATTTTCAATTGTTAAACAATACACATACACAATTGTTATTTTAACCCTGACTCCTAATAATCACCGCTTTTTTTGTTGTTGTTTTTTGTTTTTATTAAATGAATGTACTATATTATAGTTCGATATTTTATTTTTATTTTAGTGGTTTTATGGTACTGAATTATATTTATGCAGAAGTTATAATCCATTTACAGTATCTTTTTGAGTTTAGCAGATTTTGAACATAGAAATTAAATTCAACTTAAACTCTCATAAATCTTAAATTATTTGGAGCACACACTTAAATTGGGTCTCTTTTCAAAGAAGACACTTGGCAGATTATTGCTAAAGTGACATTTTGAAAAAGTGAACATTTAAAGTTATATAATTTTACGTTTATATAATTTTACGTTTATTCTTATGAAAAATGCACAAATATACTTTTCCAATGTTTATATGAAATGTATATTTTGCACAACACGTTTACTGTAAAACTGTGAGAAAATTGCCAGTTTGATTCTTCATGTCTAAAAAAAAAAAAAAGCTTTCAGAAATATTTAGTTTGTGTGCCTTTTGTTTCGTGTTAGGACTTTTAATTTAAACTGTTTGCCATAGCTACCCTTGTTTGTGTCACAGTTACCCTCATTAGTTCCCATAACAACCAGTCCCATAACAACCAATCACCAGCACCTGTCACTAGTCAGCCCTCTAGTTAAATACTTGTTAAACCGTGTATATACATTTTTCCCATATGCTTTGACTAGTGTTGCCAATTCATGGTAGTATTGGGTGTAGTTGCTGCCGCTTTCTGTTCTCTCATGTCTGGATTTACTTCTGTCATCTTGTTTCAATAAATGCGATAAAAAAAAAAATAAAAAAAAATATTTGTGAGTGTGTGTGTGTTCACATTGCAAGTGCCAAAACCTTTACCAAGTTTCATACCATTTATAATAAAAATCGGTCAAAAATTAGCAAAGCGCAACAGAGGGTTAAATAATTTATAATTAAACAATTTAAAGGTTAAATGTGTATGACATTTACAAACATTGAAAAATGCAGTTTTTTTTTTTTTTTTTTTTTAGATTAATAAATCATAACAGCACAGAAAAAGTTAAATGGATCCAAAAGTACCTCTGGAGCCACAAAGTTTGCTGTGTAGCACGGTGTCATGAGCAGACCATTTTCAGCCCTCAACTGTTTGGCAAAGCCAAAATCACAGATTCTGATGGACTCTGGGTCGCCTGTTTCATCGACATACAGGATGTTACTGGGCTTCAAGTCTCGATGCACAACCTGAACACAGAAGCAACAATGATGCAATAAATGCTACAGTGTGACTTAAAAGTGAACAAAATTTGTGTCATTTGTTGGATTAGAACTTTTATGTTACATTTACCATAGCAACTGAACAACTAACTATTTAGGGCCCTATCATACACCCGGCGCAATGCAGCGACAGGCTTCAGATAGAAGTGTTTTTTGCTATATAATAAAATAAAAACCATTCTAGGGCACTTTTAAAGGGAATGGGAGATGAGACTCTGATTGTTTTTTTGCACATTACACCCAAAAAACACCCATTACTCATTAAGAGAATAGGGACAACCCTTTTAGACCATGCGCCGGGTGCGCCGACCATATTTCCCGTCATTAAACTAGCAAAAGTGCACTAGTGCACCCTAAGTGCGCTTTAGACCATGAGCTTAGATCCTTAAAATAGGGCCCTTAGTGTCCCCTCTGTGACCACATGCAAACTGACCCCCTGTGAATGCAGATACTCCACAGTCTTGGTGATGGTGCAGAGCACGGCTGAGGTCTCCCGCTCTGAGAAGCACTTCTGCCGCAGGATCCGGTCCAGCAGCTCTCCTCCTCTCATCAGCTCCATCACCAGATACACAAACTTGCCGTCATCATAGACCTGCAGCACACAGCACAACACACTCACAGACATGAGCTTATCTAACCACAAAAGATTCTGGTGACATTTGCTCAATGGTAATGCAGGTTAACTTGGTAAAACAACAAAAAACATTTCCAATTGTTGGGCTAGAGTGCATTGTAAAATTCTGAATTCCTTTCCGTCCAAGAATCTAAAATTGATTTGCCAACTTTGCACAGGATGTTAAATTGGAATGACAGAGAGAAAGAATTTCAACACACAGCAGAAGAGTTTCATTAGTCCATTAGCTAATTTGGACTAATTATGTCTATTTATTTTTGGATATGAAGAATAATCTTTTTTTTTTTTTACCCAACTGATTATACATTTCTCTAAACTAAAGGGTCTCTCCAAGCTAATCACACCATTTTTAGACCTAACTTTATGAAAATTAATATCGGGTAACACTTAAGTTTAGGGTCCAATTCTCATTATAATTGGTTATAAGCATGCATATTACTAGGATATTGGCTGTTTATTAGTACTTATAAATCACATATTAATGGCTTATTCTGCATGGCCATATTCAACATCTCTTAATCCTGTCCAATACTTAAAATGAACAACTACTTTACTAACTATTAATAAGCAGTAATCAGGAGTTTATTGAGGCACAAGTCGTAGTTAATAGTGAGAATTGGACCCTAATCTAAATTGTGACTGAATATTGATATCAAAATTGGAATCTATAGAGGATATGCACATGATGTCACAGTAGGCGGAGTCACTGCAGTTACACCCAATGAGTGGCAAAAAGACGGAGTGAAAGCTTGGTGTTCAGCTTGAATGCAGTAAAAGCACACAAAAACACATCTAAAATGGGAAAGAGCTGGACAATTGACTGTACAAAAAGATTCAACAAGTGATCGGAGCTGTATTTTTATAGACTGCCGGATGCAACTGAAAAGAGAAGCAAATGGATCAGCAAATGCATTTTTCTGAAACAACTGAACTCCAGGCAGTGAAACGCGAATTTGCAGTTAACGTTTTGTGTCAGATATGTTGAATTTTGTGGTAAGATCATACCCAAGGTTATATAATGTATTGACAACTCATCAATTCGATATTTACCATCTTACATTCTGCATAACTGTAAAGTTTTGGTCAGCATGAACTACAAAACAGACATTATGATGAGTATTGTGTTCTACAAGTTTAGATGGATAGATAAAAAGATAGGAGCACACAGAACTTCTAAAATTGATTCAGTTTACACAGCAGAACTCTATATCGTCTGCCTGACAATAACAGAGGACAGTTATTCACATAACTTTGGTTGTTTCATTGTATTTTGTAGAAACTTTTAGAGTATTCATTGATGTCCTCGTCACTTTAATTTCGCCAACAAATCCGGTCTTGAAGTGCGAACAAGTGTCAAGTCAAACTTAATCGTATAACGCTTCACAATACACATCATTTCCAAGAAGTTTTACAGAAAGTCATAGCCAAGGCTGGACGGTATGTTGATACACTGCCAAAAAAAGAATAAATGTGTGAAAATGATTCTTCATGCTCCCTCCAAACCATTCTTTCACAATTTGAGCCTGATTAATCTTGACAATGTCATACTGGAATATGGCCAAGATGTGTCTTCCTACATGGTTGTTTAAGAAATGAAAAGCTACACACTCCATCAATTAGAGTTAGAAGAACTGCTGCCAAAAATATAACTACAAGAAACATAATAATCACTGCAATAATGATCCAATCATAGACTCTTAAGCATTTGCCTATTTAAATCCAAATGTAAAGTTTTTTTTTTTGTTTGTTTTTTGGCCGGGCAGTGTATATACGAATAAAATAAGTAATAATTCTGATTTAGATTTATAGTGTTGCCTAACAGATAAAGCGTTCAGAGTTTATGTATTTCCCCTGGTGTCGAAATTAGGTAAATGTCAGGAAACCTGATTCCTGGCCACATGTCAATGTCCATGGACCACTGGTTCTTTAGTTAGCTGTTGCAAGGATCACGGTCAAGTCCAAATGCCTTTAATTTAAGCAGATACACGTTTTTGCAGTTTCCCCTATTAAAGCCAGTCATGTTGCAGGATGTTTTGCAACTTATTCTGGCTGAGGGGGCTTGACATCAATGCATACCCTTTCGATTAACTATATAAAATATATAGCAAATTAGAGTATTCTGGGAAATTAAGCATTCTTCTATTTGGTCCATTTTTTTATTTATTTAAAAGTTAATTTAATAAACATAAAAATGGGCAAAATAGAGATGTATTATTGAAAACTTAACATTTTATGAAACTGTAATTTCATTGTAAAATCCATGAGTACAGTTTAGAAACACTAAATTTAAATTACAAAACTATGGGCACAGATTAAATTATCAAAAACTGTCGTCTATTAGGGTCTCTATAAAACTAAAGTAGCATTTCTTTCTTTTTTCAAATTGTGACTCACATCTTTCAGAGTAATGATGTTTGGGTGCTGGCCGTATCGCAGAAGAATCTCGATCTCTTCAGACGGGTCCTTCTTGGCTCTGTCAATAATCTGAAATGAAGTGGGCTGGTCAAAGCGGTGTCTGATAAAGCTTCGACTGACACTGAATGATGCTGTCCTATATGATAATTCATCAAGAGGCTCTTAAGAAGCAGCCTCTGCTGTTCACTAAATGATACTCTGCAATGTGTGTTTTGTCAATCAAAGAGCATTTACTGGAACCCAGTGCTTTTAAAGAGTAGATTTCATACTTACTTTAACGGCATACTCCACACTGGTGATTCTGTGAACACAACGTTTGCAGACCGAATACGCTCCAATGCCGATATCCTCCTTCAACTCATAGCCGTCAGTGAAATGAATGTTGTTGCCATGAAGTTGCTGCATTATAAAACAACAATACACATGAAAATAATGATTATTTAATTGATATTATCAGTAATGAAATGACAACATTACATTAATGTTCCACTAACTTTTGACAACCAGAATGTGTCTTCATTTTGAACAGCGTGTCTATTCATTGATGATTTATTGCAATCTAATCCAGTGGCATTCATACATTTTAAGTGTGGCTTCAGTGTCCACTGTGGAGGACGATTTAACCCCAAGCGACTTTACAGCACACAATAACTGTCCTCCAGGAGTAACCTGAGGTAATGACTTGCTCAAAGGCACAATGATGATTATTCACATCTCCTTTGAAGGGGTTTGACCATACAACTTTTCACTTACCAGCCTACATCTTTAACAGCACCCCATATATCTGAAATTGACTGAACATTTCACCATCTGGTTTTCTGCAACACATAACACCTCTTATTTTTCAAAAGAGTTTGCATTTGAATTTTTAGAAAAATTTAAATGTACAGACATTCATGTATAATTTGAAAATGTACCATTGACTTTGTTACAATGTTCAATTACATCACTGTAACATTTACATACTAAACTGTGTTTGGCCTCTTCTTTTTTTAATTAATGAACAAAACTATGGCCTTTCCCACCACTGAGGTCCCAGAGATCCGGATCCAGTGTACAATAAAAGTTGTGAAATAATTGCCTAGTAATACCTGTACTATAGTGCTGCAAAGATCATCATCTGAGCTGATCAGCAGTCTAACAGCACTCATCAATGACTGAAACGCCAAATAAATCATGACCAACAGTAATATCCAGGGATGTAAACAGCTGTTTTCAGCATATTAGGCATAATATTAAGAATGAATGTATGCATATTGTGAATGATTTGTTTAGCATTTCAACTTAGTTACACTGTCTTGATAGCCTTTAAGTAAATTCACTTACCACTCTTCAGACCTACATAGAACCAGGTAAAAAGTGGCTCAAGTTTGTTTTTTTAGGACAGTCATTTAGCCTATTAAAATATGTTTGCTTGCTATATAGTATATAATATACTTGCAAATATATTTTTGCTATAATAAAGTACTGTATATTTGCTAAAAAAAATTTCTTTCTTCCTTTAATTTTCTCTGTTTGACAATAAATCCCCGTGTCTGCATATTAATATATGTCAATGGCTGGTCTGTGCATAACATTTAAATGGGTACTTCAGCAAAAAAAATTTTTTAAAATAAAAATAAATTAAGTGACCTTTAACCATTTAACTTTTGAGCTAATTTTAAAAAACATTTTTGTGTTTTACACTGACAGACAAAAAAAAAGTCTATTGGTACATGGTTTTAAAGCTATTGTTATCCAAAATTTGCCCTCTAGACATCTTAAAATGGACATATTTCTCAGGGGAATTACATTTTTCTGAACACGCTCAGTTTTTTAACCTCTATGTTTCAAAAATCCTGTGGATGAAAATGCACAGAACCTAAACTTCCCTAAAACTTTAACACCATTTTTTTTATGCCTTGCAAGCACAGCTTTTTCCTCCGGGAAATACAAATCTAGTCTTCAATGCTTTGTAACAGTGCATGGAGATAAAAGTGAAGAGTGAAACTGATAAAAGTGAAAAGTGAAACTGACATTATGTCAAATATGCAAATAATCGACAGCATGTTCAGGTGAACGAAACGCCTACCCAAACGAAAAGCAATTCACAGCACAGGTTTAGAAATCTTCCACAAATAGCTGAACTCATGCATCTTCATGAGCCCTATCAGAGTAAGTTAATATCGTATGCTCGGCAGATGCCACATCAGATCAGAATGACGGCACCGCAGAACAGACATCTGCTCGTGTGCCAGTGTTCCCCCGCCAATCAATACATCTCATTCCGGTCACTGCCACGTCAGCTCAGACACTTCAATAAAGCAGCTCTTAAGGTATGAACCATCTGGCAGAATTAGTTCAGATTATGTAACATGGGTCTCCTTTTTTCTTTCTCTTTCTTCTCATTTTTGTGCTGTGCTACACAACAGTACTTCCCTGAGGAATAAGTCTGAATCAACTTCAAAACAACTTTGGCAAGGCTGACTGGAATATTTTCCTGTATGTTAGTGACTAGCCATCAATATAGCACAGCATGCTTTAGTGAAATATTGATTGGTTCTCATCACTGACATCGTGACCAAAGAAACATAATTGTTGCATTTTCTGAAGTAATGAAAGTTATTTTTTCATGTACAAAACCGTTGCCAGTGTTGTGGGTGGTTAGTAAGGTACTCCTATGCAGTTGCTGAGGTATTTTGAGTCGCTCAGTTGCTAAGGTTGCTAAGGAGTTTTTTGCATGTCGCAGTGCAGTTGCTGCAGTTTTTGAGTTTAAAATGATGCTACAGTTCCCTAGTGAAAAATAAATATACTAAAATGTATTTGAAATGCATTTATTTTATGCTAAGAATACTACAAATACATGTACATGTTTATTTGCTTAATATAAATACTCTGCAATTGTACTTTTGGTATACTAAATTGGGACTTAAGCTTATTCACTGTATCCCCCAGTGTTAGATAAGTCCATACATACCCTTTTCATCTCCATGCCTACTGTAACAAGGTCATATGAGACGCAGGCATCTTTTAACCATATATACTGAGAACTATATTCTCAGAAGGCGAAGCACTGCTACTTGGGCGGAGTGATTAGCGCAACACTTTGAGCGAACTCTCTTCTCCTCACCACAGGGCTTCTCAGGTGCTGCGAGCAAATCACTCCGCCCAAGTAGCAGTGCTTCGCCTTCTGAGAATATAGTTCCAAATATGTATATGGTTAAAAGAAGCCTGTGTCTCATATGACCTTGTTATTTGTACACAATGTGACTATACAAATCACAACATATAAATAGGAAAATGTTGGCGTTATTTTGTCACTTATTGGGAGCAGTACGCTAGTTGGAGCCATTTACTTCCAGTCTTTGTGCTAAGCTAATTAAGCTAAAGTCCCAAAAAGTTGGCGTGTCCCTTTAAAGTCTGCTATACTAAAGTCTGAACAACAAATTTTCAACTTGATCTGGAAATAGTGCTGAGGTCCAACTAAAGATATACTTAATTATATTTGATTGTGGTAAAGAGGAACTATTGCAAGTATACTTTATGTTCACTTTAAATATCTTGCATTTAAAGACTGATATTATACAGAGATCATACTATCCTTACTAATAAGGATATTAAAACCCATTTTAGGCTTAATATTAAGAAATGTGCATTGTGCAATAAGGAAGTACTCCAAAATAATTTGTAATTATAGTATTTATATCAGTATGTATCAAGCGATATCTCAGTAAATACGTTAATTGGCTTTGTAGTATACATTTTGGTATAGGTTTTTAACTAGGGTTGCTTAAGTATTTTAAATTCCCCCTGTAATGAAATCGCCTCGGTTACGTATGGTAACCCTCGTTCCCCGAGGAGGAAACGGAGACGTGAGTCAGAAGTGATTCTGATGAATGGGGATCGCTTGCGAGAGACTATCTACAGGGGAGAGTTTGATCTTGTCCCAGTTTACCCGAAAGGCCCAACAGGTCCCTGTATTCGCACAACTGATCCCGAGACTGAGCCAGAATCAGCCAGTCGTCGAGATAGTTGAGAATACGAATGCCAAGTTCTCGGAGTGGAACAATGGCTGCCTCCGCGACTTTCGTGAAGACTCGGGGTGACAGGGGCAGCCAAAAGGGCAGGACTTTGTACTGATATGCCCGTACCTCGAACGCAAACCGCAGGAACGGTCTGTGTCAAGGAAGAAACGAGACATGAAAGTACGCATCCTTCAGGTCAATCGCTGCAAACCAATCTTGGGGACGAATGCATTCGAAAATGCGTTTCTACATGAGCATCTTGAACGGGATGTGCAGGGCCCGATTCAAGGTTCGCAGGTCCAAGATCGGCTGTAACCCACCAACTTTCTTGGGTACAATGAAGTAGGGGCTGTAGAACCCTGTCTTTATATCGGCTGGAGGAAATGGCTCGACCGTGTCCTTGGCAAGTAGGACATCGATCTCTGCCCGCAAGACAGCAAAAACTTGGGAGGGCGCTAGGTGAACTGAATCGCAAGGCCAAGTCTGATGGTACGGTTGAGCCAGTGAGACAGGCTGGGAAGCACTAACCAGGCTCCCTGACACCATTCAAGTGGGACCAACAGGACCACAGACTTACCCGGGGTGGGGCAGCGAGGTGGAACACAGGGACTTTGCTCGGGAGGCACTGAGGCGGCCCGAAGCGGAGTCTGAGTGTGTTGTACCACACTTACCTGGTTCCAGGGTGGGGCAGAGGGTATGTGGGAAGGCTTGGGGGCGTCCCCAAACCACCCACTGGCGATGGAAGAGGGGGAAAGGAGTGGCAAGGCATGGGAGCGTTGCTCATTGCAGTCCGCACCCTCTTGTGACCCAGAGATGGAAGAAATTGCTCTAAAATGTGGGTACGACTGGACTCCAGGGAGCCAGCGACGGAACAGAAAATGAAACAAAGATTCTCCACCGGTCCTCCTCCTGGGGAGGGAGAGGTGCGGACACCATCTCCCGGAGAACAACTTCCTCCATCGCTGGGTCACCTGTCTCAGGGCTGCTGAGATAGTTGGCGCCGTCTTCCTGCGAAAGCTAGACGTCACAGTAGAGCTGGCTCTGATAGTTTTTCACAGGGGACTGACACCCTTGGCAACAAACAGACTGAGGAGTAACCACGAGTGACTCGGTAGCACATCGGGTCAAGCTCTTGGTTTCCTCAGCCTGCTTCTGAACTGTGGAGAGGCGCTGGGGAACAGTCTCCAACAGTGTCACAGAAAAAGGCAAACCTTGTGAGATAGGAGCATCGGGAAAGCAAACTTTGGCGATGTCTCACACCTCTGCAAGGATTAGACCTGGGACACTTCTGGACCACCAGTGTGGACATCGTTTGACAGAGGGCCAGCGCTGTGACTTAAACCACGGTCAGTCACTATGCACAGCTCAACCCCGACTCAGAACTTCCCTCGTGCACTGCATGTTTTGGCCTTACACAGACTTGTAGTGTGGCCATCACATGCAGGGAAGAGGTGGTCTGCCATTAGCAAAGCCACCCCACCACCAAGGGTAGTGAGAGAGGAAAAACTTTTTCTGCAGATTTTGACATGTTTGGCTTTCCACATTGGCACCAATATGCTTCCATGCTGCCAAAGTTTTTCACACACATCCGGGCAGGAACGGGGCGGGGCAAGGTGATTACGAAAGAAAGGGGAGAAAGGGGAGATGACCAAATGGGCCAACATGGTCATGGTCTCATGAGAGAACATGAACCACCCACGAACGCAGTCTCAACATGCTTAAGCCCAGGCATGTGAAACAGTGATCGTGGCCGTCAAATGAGGACAGGAAACGACTGCATCCAGAAACACACGGTTTGAATGATGTCTTGAAAAAGACGCAGTGTCAAACCGTGTATGCTCTTACAGGAAACTGCTCTCTCTAGTACTGAAGCACCCAGGGATGACCGCGGCTACACAAACAGATAGTGCAAGCCTGCTGTGAGCACTCACATTCTCATTGAAGGCGCAACATTCTGAGCTGTCAAAACAGCTGTTTTGCTCTTTGTAAGATCGCGGCCAGCGCTGTCTGCGCTGTAACACCAACACCAGTTTGAAGAGGCGTTCTCCTGAAGAAGCAGACTCGACTTTTGAAGTTAAAACACTCTCAGATAAGATCGCAGAACAGGAACAGCATTCACCGTCTGACTCCAAAGCGAAAGACAACGATGCGAGGCACCAGCTGCTCATTATATGCGCGCGCCGCTATGCACAGTGCAATTATCGCATGCCAATCTGCATTGGCTCGTTTAGTTTCACTCAAAGTAGATAGGCTCTCGCAAGCGATCCCCATTCGTCAGAATCACTTCTGACTCATGTTGTAGTGATCTGGGCAACCAAGCTTTTAATGTTGTTTATATGTCTATGTGGTGTTTTTAATATGCTTTAAGACAAACCATGTGAAAATTCATAGTCCATACTACTGCTGAGTATTTTCTCTTTAAAACTGCAGTGAACTAAAGAGAGTCTCAAAAACACGGTTTGAAATCGCTGGTGTTTCTGACGTCACAAACTACCTTGTAACCAATCACGGCTACGTGTGATCGAGCCAATTTGCATATTCATAAAACTGCATATACTAAATGAGGCAAGGGTGTAGAGTTACATTCAAGCTATTTTAAGGCATAAAAAAAAAATTTCAGGGAAAAAACATTTATTTTCGTGATCAAAGATTTGCTTTAAGGGATAGAATTATTGACTACAGGGGAACTTTAAGTGTTTTTCTTTTTTGCATGCCGCTATGAGATTGCTAAAGTAATTTGAATGCCATTTTGTTGCTACACTTTGCTAAGGTAGTTCGAAGGATTTTTAGAATAACATTATGCAATTATTAAGTTTTTTTTTATTAGTTTTTTTATTTATTTTTATTTATTGTTTTTGCTTTAAAACTTAACACATGAACATATACATTTCCATGTAACAGAAAAAAAACAACAACAAAACAAAACAAAAACAAACAACAACAAAAAAAAAAACAGCCTCTCAGTATTTTACATTGCTATTCTATACCTCCTATTTTCTTAGTCTTCTATTAACACCTTTCCAAGTCTACCACATTTTAAGAATGATCTGAAAGGTCCCCAAACTCCATCAAAATTTTTATATTTGTCCCTTAAAATATAAGTCATTTTTTCCATTTACATATTTGTTACCATTTCTTTTAGCCAACGTCCTATACTTGGTGAACAAATACTCTTCCAATTTAAAGAAATAAGCTGTTTTGCTTGTAGAATGCCAATACTTATAAATATATACTCTTTCTTTTTTAACTTAATCTCCTTAGGAAATAAATGTAATAGAAAGAGTAAAGGTGACAATGGGATGTTAACATCAAGAATCTTCTCTATCATTTCCTTCACACTTTTCCAAAATGTTTTGACTTCTTCGCACTCCCATATGCAATGATATAATGTACCTTTAAACTCACTGCATCTTAGGCAAGTGTCAGGGACATTTTCATTATATTTATGCAGTAAAGCTGGAGTTATATAAATCCGCATCAACCACTTATATTGTAGCAGTTTCAGACGTGTGTTCATTGTTTGTGATTGAGCATCTTTACATGCTTCCATCCAGTCCTCCATCTGAATATCCTCGTTAATATCCAATCTCCAGGCTTCCAGTTTGTGGTTTGAAGAATCCTTAGATCCTGACACCAGCATATTGTATAATGATGAAATTAAGCCTTTACTTGAACAATTTCTTGTAATTTCTTTTTCTAAGATAGATAATGTTGGCATATCCAGAGAATTATTTTGTGATTTGAGTATGAAATTTCGTATTTGTAGATACTTAAAAAAATGTTTTTTAGGAATATTATATGTATTGACTATTTCCTCAAATGACATAAGAGTGTTGTTAACATATAAATCTGCTATCTTACGTATGCCCTTATCTGCCCAAATCTTGAAACCTGCGTCCAAACTGCCTGGTTTAAACTTTGTATAGCCCCAAATGGGACTAAAACAAGATAAAGGGTAGGAGATACCTAAAAATGTCTTCACATCATACCATACGGAAATCATATTTATAACTATAGGATTGGAAACATTTTTTTTTAGATCTTTAAATTCTGATGAATACAAATATAAATATAAAGGCAGACCCGATTTGATAGCAGAAGATTCTATTTCCACCCATGATGGGCAGTCTTGAGATAGAAAATAAAACATAATTGTTCTAAGTTGAACAGCCCGATAATACCAAAGAAGATTGGGACACTGCAGCCCTCCTCTCTCAAATGGCAAGTACAAAAGTGTCAGACGGAGTCTGGAACATCTGTTATTCCATATGAATTTAGTGAATAGTTTTTTAAGTCTTTGAAAAATAGTTTTAGGGGGAGGCAGAGGGATGTTCTGGAATAAATATAAAATTTTTGGCAAAACATTCATTTCAAGATATTTATTCTGCCAATTAAAGATATGGGTAGGGACATCCATCTTTCTATAGAGCAACTAGCATTTTCAAGAATTGGATCATAATTTACTAGCACAATTTCTTCTAATTTTGGAACAATTTTTACACCTAGGTATGTAAAAAAATCAACAATATTGAAGGTTGCAGTACACTTACTAGGTTGCTGCCTGTCAATCTCATTTAGATATAGAATGGAACTTTTAGAATTATTAATTTTGTATCCAGAAATTTTTCCAAATGTATTAATAAGATCTAATAACGCAGGTATTGATGTATCAAGATGTTTTAAAAAAAGAATTACATCATCAGCGAATAATGATATTTTATGTTCTATCTGTCTAATCCTAATACCTGTTAATTCCACATGTCTTTTTACTGCTATCGCAAAAGGCTCGATGGAGATGGCAAAAAGAAGAGGAGAGAGGGGTGAACCTTGTCTGCACCCTCTTGATATGCTAAATGGTTTTGAAACCATATTGTTTGTCAACACTTCTGCTGTAGGGCTATTATAGAGTAACCTAACCCACTTGCAATACCCCTCACCAAATCCAAATCTAAACAACAAATCAAACAAATAAGACCATTCAACCCTATCAAATGCCTTTTCGGCGTCCAATGATAGTAGAGCAGTATCTCGTTCACCCCTCTGTTCATGAAGAATATTTAGGACTCTTCGAACATTGTGAAATCCTTGTCTGCGTTGTATGAAACCATTTTGATCTTCACCTATTCATTTTGGTAGAATACCTTCTAACCTCTTAGCTAGAACTTTACATAATATTTTTGTATCAGAATTTAACAAGCTAATTGGCCGCATATTTTCACACTTTGTGTTTGATTTTCCTGGTTTTGGTAATAATGTAATTAAAGCTCCTCTCATTGATGTAGGAAGAAGGCCTTGATGATAGGCCTCTACTATCATTTCCAAAAAGGGGGTTAATAACTTGTTTTTAAACTTCTTATAAATTTCTATAGGAAGCCCATCTGGTCCCGCAGCTTTTCCTGATTTCATAGAATCAATGGCTTCTCCAATTTCTTGTGATGTGAGGTCTTCATCCAATTTGTGCTTTTCTTCAATTGAAATCTGTGGTATATTTAGACTATCTAAAAATTGTGTCTGTGTATCCAAATTTAATGAGCACTCTGAACTATAGAGTTTTTTATAATAATTTCTAAATGCTTCATTGATCTCTATAGGGTCAACTATAGTTCCTGTTGAACTCTCAATTTCTGTGATGGTACGTTCTGTTTGTTGTTGTCGGATTTGCCATGCAAGTAATCGTCCAGTTTTATCTCCATATTCATAAAA
>JAULUF010000121.1:97500-110000 GCA_031834385.1 Semotilus atromaculatus | reverse complement strand
ATATTAACTTGTTTGTATTTACAAAAAACTCTTTCACCTCTTTCTCTCCATATTTACAAATCAGCTCTACATCTCTTTCTGTTATTGACTTAAATAAATCTTTTATTTTAACCTTCCTCCCCTCAAAATGTGCATAGTTTCTTCTTAGAACCACTGCTAGTCTGGCATGACTTAATATAAAATTAATTAGGCATTTATCCATTCTTTTCTTTTTCTCCAAAATTCCAAACAAAAATATTTTATTCCATTCCTCCTCTGTTTCAACTTCCACACCCCAGTTTTCTTTTAACAATCTTTTTAGAAAGTCAAAAAAAACAGCCAAAGCCTCACATCTCAAAAAATAATGTAAAAAACTCTCATGGCCATTATTACACACGTCACACATCACATTTACCTCATTGTTTATTTTATTTAACACCACATTTGTGTAGATTCTATTATGTCTTATCAAAAAGTCATTATTCTCACACTCTATACTGTTATATTTTACATTTAAATTCGACCATATTTTTTCCACATCCAAATTATCAAACACCCTCTTCCACACTTTCTCTGCTGCTGGCTCTTTTCTAACATCAACAATTAGCCTCCTGTATACATTTTTTACACTCAATGTTTTGATTTGATATTTCTTTTCATCATCATCTATATACATCTCTGGCATACATTGTTCTCTTTTGGAAATACCGGTACATTCATTTTCAATCAGACTTGTCCATTGTGTGGGTATACTTGATTTAATCTTTTCATATATTTTGTTCACTTTCTCTCTATTCTCCATTCCCTCCAAATCACACACAGAGTCATAAATGCAGTTATTTCTGAGGAATCCTGGAATAACTTCATACATAATATCTTTTACTTGTTTTATGCCTCCTTCTATAAATTTAGGTTCATATAACGTTTTACTTTTATGTTTAAACTTTTCATTTAGAAACAGTGGTAGATTTTTAATCATATGTATGTCTTCACACTCATACTCTATCTTAGGCAAAAACTGCCTCCATGCCTCTAACACCTCCCGGTATATTTCTGGTATTCCTCCTGTCATAGATTGTTTAAAGCCCATGTACCAACCATTTTCCCCTATCCCTCCTACATCATCAATATATTTTCTTAAGAATTCCTTCCATCCATAATCCCATCTACCTCCCATATACTTTATCACCGTTTTAATTCTCATTGCAGTTCTTTTTATTTCTAGGTCTATCAAGTTTAAACCTCCTTCCCATCTCTTTCCCACCAATGTTTTCTGTGCTATTTTCACCCCTTTTCCCTCCCATATAAAGTCACATACAATTTTATTTAACTCATTCATCACCCACCCTGGCATTTCAATTACATTCATTACATACACACATACCGATAACAGCAGACCATTTACTACAATTACTTTCCCATTTAATTTTAATTTCCTCCCTTTCCATGCTGCACATACTGTTCTTATTTTGTTAATCACTCCGGTCCAAGTCACATCTCTTGCCTCTTTGCTTTCTACCCCTAAATATACTCCCAGTACTTTTATATATTTTTCCTCTACTTTTAACCCTACCTCTACTCTCTCAACCTCCCCTATGTACATTAACTCTGATTTCTCCATATTTATTTTTGCTCCTGATGCCTTCCCATACTTCTCTACTATCTCTAGAACCCTTTTTACACTATTTACCCCCCTCACTGTGATTGTGGTGTCATCCGCATATTGATTTATTATACATGTTCCTCCGTACGGCAAATCAATCCCGACTATCCTTTTATCTCTTTTGATTAATGTGGCTAGCGGCTCTACTGAAATGGCATACAATAATGCGGATAGGGGACATCCCTGTCTCACTGATCTCCCCACCTCAAACCTATCTGTTAAAACTCCATTTATCTTTACACAGCTCTTTGCCCTCCCATATAGTTTCCTCACCCATCCCACCATTTTCACCCCAAACCCAAACTTCTCTAACACTCTAAATAGGTATTCATGTTCTACCCTATCAAATGCTTTATTCCAATCTATCCCTATTACTATTCCTCCTTTTCTATCTCGTTTCATATACTCTATCACATCTCTTACTGTCGCTATTGTGTCTGCTATATCTCTGCCTGGTATGCTATAACTCTGTGTTGGTTGCACTATACTCCCAATCACTCTTTTCACTCTGTTAGCTAAAACCTTAGTCAATATTTTGTAATCAACATTTAGCAAACTGATTGGTCTGTAATTCCCTATATCTAACCTACTCCCTTTTTTATAAACTAAGGCAATCACTCCCTCTACCATCCTGCTTTGCACTATCCCTGTTCTTTCTATCCCTTTAAATACTTCCACTAAAATTGGTGCTACCTCTTCCTTATATGCTTTATACCACTCTATACCTATCCCATCACTTCCCGGACTTTTTCCGCTCTTTAACCCCCCTATTGCCTCTATCACTTCTGCCTCTTCTATCTCCTTATCACACCAGTCTCCATCTTCCTTACTTAGAACATTCTCTACGTTTTCTAGCACATCATCTATACTTTCTTCATCTACTCCTCCCCTTTTAAATAACTCTTCATAAAATCCCTGCACTCTCTCCAAAATCTCTACATAATCTTTTGTTGCTTTACCCTCTTTTGTATTTATTTCATTAATATAGGTTTTACTTTGTCTTCTTTTCTCTAGACCTAAAAAATACCCTGTACATTTTTCACCTTTCAATGCATATTGTGCTTTGCTCCTTAAAATCGCTCCTCTACATTTCTCCCTCTCATATTTCTCTAGAGCCATTTTAACCTCTATATATTTTTCCATACTGTATCCTTCCTCATCTTCTGCCTTCTCTAACTCTTCTCTCAATCTTTCTCTCAACACCCGTTCTTCCTTTAGCTTTCTCCCTCTTCTTTTCTTACTATATTTTATACTAATTGATTTGATTTGGTCCTTCATTGTCTCCCATCTCTCTCCTATTCTATCATCTACTTCACCATTCATTTTATGCTCATCTATCTTCTCGTTTTCTCTATTTAATAAACCTTTCATCTGTATCTTATATTCTTCCTCCTCAATATATCCTGCATTCAATATCCACATCCCTCCTCCTACCTCCTCATTTCCTATCTTGATTTTGAACCTGACACTATCGTGATCGCTTAAACAATTTTCTTGATGTCTTGTTCCGTCTATATACCTAATTATTTCTTCCTTTGCTAACACCAAATCTATTCTACTTTGTTTCAATACCCCTTCTCTTAATTGTTTCCTAGTGAACTCTCTTTTTTCTGGATTTTCATATCTCCACACATCTATTAATCCCTTGTCTCTAATTATCTCCATCAACATTCCTCTCGACTTCTCCCATCTGAACTTTACCCCCTTGCCAACATCTAATCTGCTGCATTTTATATTGAAGTCTCCCACTATAATACAATTTCCTACAACTAACCCTTTTAACTCTTCTAGAATTTCCCTCCTGTCCAATTCTATATTTGGAACATATATATTTATTAATCTAAAATCTATGTCTCCATACCTAAATTCGACTATCAAAATCCTTCCCCTCTGATCCTTATATACTTCTTTTATATTTTCTACCCTATCTTTTTTAATTAATATTGCCACGCCTCTTGCATTCCTAGCTCCGTTATTATAATATATATCCTCTCTCCACTCTTCTCTCATCTCCCTCACTTTATCCTCTTCCCAATTTGTTTCTTGTATACAAATAATATCGCTCCTAAATGTAAATAGTAACTCTTTCATCTTCTTTTTATCCCTTAACCCATTTATATTTATTGATGTTACAGTGGCCATGAGAGCAAACCAAAAAACATATATAATGAAACAAAACATTTAAGCAAATATCACGTACCCGACCGTGGCTCTTTTATCTGCTTAGACTGTTCTTTGTCCATCTCAGATTTTCTCTTTGCACTCAGTCTTTTGATTTTTGCTTTCAGTCCTTCTCCATTTCCTTCATCTCTCTTTTTTCCGCCACTACTTTCTCTGGTTTCCGGTACTGTCTCTTTCTTTTCCTCTTCTTCACTTCTTCCCTCTTCTTTGTTTTCTTCTTTCTCCTCCTCTTCCTCCTCCTCCTCTTCCTCTTCTTCGCTCTCTTCCAACTGCTCCATTTCTTCTTCACCATCATTCTCTTCACTGGAACTTTCAGCTCTATTTCGCCATTCCATTTTGTTTCTTTCTTCATCCTGCACAGCTCCATCCGTCCCTTGCATTTCTACATCATCAGTTGTCTTCTCGCCTTGTTCCTCTGTCTGAATATTGTTTCTTGTTTCACCTTCTTCTTGTCCATCCATCCGCTCTCTCCGTTCTTCACAATCCCTTGCATAGTGTCCACTCTTGCCACACTTAAAGCACTTAAATTCAGGGCACTCTCTGAATATGTGCCCTGGCTTGATGCAAAGTCTGCAAACACGCACTTGCCTATCATGAATTACCCGGAAATATTCTGTGCCCCTCAGAGTCTCAAACTTTGTGGAGTACGGAAGCGAACATACCTGCTCCGTGAAGCGAACTTTTAGGAACCTTGTTCCATCCACAGTGTCCGTTCCAGGCCATACCCGACGCTTAATTGGTGAAAGTGGTTTTACCCCCCACTCTTGCAGTTTGGAGAGTATCTTCTCGTCCTCTAAATACACGGGCAAGTTGATGAAGGAAACCACCATATCATTGTTGACAATATCTCTGGCATGCACCATCACTCCTTTTATCCTCACCCCATCCATAAGCTTCTCTTTTCCTTCTTGGTTTTTCATTGTGAGTTCATACATTCTTTCACCTCTCACTCTGCAACCGATCACCTCTCCACACTCCTTCTTTACTCCTTTCAATAAATCCATCATAGAGATTTTCTCCGTTCCTTCAACCTCCACCTCCACAGTTAGCTCCTTGCTGTATTTCTCTCTCAAATCTCCGTGCATTTCTCTGTTGTTTTCATCTCTTTCTTTCCGCGCATCTGTTGTAGCTTTACTTGCCTCTTGCTGTTTTTGGATCTCTTTGTCTTCTCCTTTCATTTCCTCTCTCTCTTCTATCTTTTTGCTGGTAATTTTGCTCATCATTGTTTGCTCTTTTTCTTTGTTTGCAGCCATGAGGTTCTTCTCCAGCATGGGACAATCAAAAACAAAAAGGTCCCCCAAACAGCTTAAGCTGTTGGGGGCAGTTATCAGGATAAAACCTGACTTTCCAAAACAATTTTCAAACTACAAAACTAAAAATAAAATAAATAAAATAACCAGAGAATAAGAATTTTTAAACAAACACTGCTTAGCTTTTTCTTTGCCGCCTCACACTCTGGACTGTACCACTATGTGTGCCCAAGGTGGTATGGCCGTAAGTGAAAACTGCTGCCAAATTCAGGCCTTTTGAAGAAAGTCAGAGACTCTTTCAGGCTTTCTGAAGAAATTCAGAGACTCTTTCAGGCTTTCTGAAGGAACACAGAGAATATTTCAGGCATTTTGAAGAAAGCTTTTCAGGCTTTTTGAAAAAGCTCAGGGACTCTTTTTTTTTTTTTTTTTTTTTTTAAATTAAAAAGCTTACAGCACCTGGTATTCCCAGGCGGTCTCCCATCCAAGTACTAACCAGGCCCGACCCTGCTTAGCTTCCGAGATCAGACGAGATCGGGCGTGCCCAAGGTGGTATGGCCGTAAGTGAAAACTGCTGCCAAATTCAGGCCTTTTGAAGAAAGTCAGAGACTCTTTCAGGCTTTCTGAAGAAATTCAGAGACTCTTTCAGGCTTTCTGAAGGAACACAGAGAATATTTCAGGCATTTTGAAGAAAGCTTTTCAGGCTTTTTGAAAAAGCTCAGGGACTCTTTTTTTTTTTTTTTTTTTTTTTAAATTAAAAAGCTTACAGCACCTGGTATTCCCAGGCGGTCTCCCATCCAAGTACTAACCAGGCCCGACCCTGCTTAGCTTCCGAGATCAGACGAGATCGGGCGTGCCCAAGGTGGTATGGCCGTAAGTGAAAACTGCTGCCAAAATTGGGCTATTTAAAAGGTTAGAACATTAGTCAAGTAAACTAAAAAGCTTACAGCACCTGGTATTCCCAGGCGGTCTCCCATCCAAGTACTAACCAGGCCCGACCCTGCTTAGCTTCCGAGATCAGACGAGATCGGGCGTGCCCAAGGTGGTATGGCCGTAAGTGAAAACTGCTGCCAAATTCAGGCCTTTTGAAGAAAGTCAGAGACTCTTTCAGGCTTTCTGAAGAAATTCAGAGATTCTTTCAGGCTTTCTGAAGGAACACAGAGAATATTTCAGGCATTTTGAAGAAAGCTTTTCAGGCTTTTTGAAAAAGCTCAGGGACTCTTTTTTTTTTTTTTTTTTTTTTTTAAATTAAAAAGCTTACAGCACCTGGTATTCCCAGGCGGTCTCCCATCCAAGTACTAACCAGGCCCGACCCTGCTTAGCTTCCGAGATCAGACGAGATCGGGCGTGCCCTTTTTTTTTTTTTTTTTTATATCTTTTTTATTTTACTTTCAATTAACAGGTTTTCAAATACATTATTTCATCACATTTACATACACACATTTCACTTCATTTATACAGTTCCATAAATATACAAAAAATGGGAAGGAAGAAAATAAATAAAATACACACAAATATGTTGGCATTTGCTCAAATTGCAAAAAACAATCTCAAATAAACAGTTTTATTTTTACCAATTGAAGCATATGTCTTCCCCTGGCTCTTGATATATTAACTTGTTTGTATTTACAAAAAACTCTTTCACCTCTTTCTCTCCATATTTACAAATCAGCTCTACATCTCTTTCTGTTATTGACTTAAATAAATCTTTTATTTTAACCTTCCTCCCCTCAAAATGTGCATAGTTTCTTCTTAGAACCACTGCTAGTCTGGCATGACTTAATATAAAATTAATTAGGCATTTATCCATTCTTTTCTTTTTCTCCAAAATTCCAAACAAAAATATTTTATTCCATTCCTCCTCTGTTTCAACTTCCACACCCCAGTTTTCTTTTAACAATCTTTTTAGAAAGTCAAAAAAAACAGCCAAAGCCTCACATCTCAAAAAATAATGTAAAAAACTCTCATGGCCATTATTACACACGTCACACATCACATTTACCTCATTGTTTATTTTATTTAACACCACATTTGTGTAGATTCTATTATGTCTTATCAAAAAGTCATTATTCTCACACTCTATACTGTTATATTTTACATTTAAATTCGACCATATTTTTTCCACATCCAAATTATCAAACACCCTCTTCCACACTTTCTCTGCTGCTGGCTCTTTTCTAACATCAACAATTAGCCTCCTGTATACATTTTTTACACTCAATGTTTTGATTTGATATTTCTTTTCATCATCATCTATATACATCTCTGGCATACATTGTTCTCTTTTGGAAATACCGGTACATTCATTTTCAATCAGACTTGTCCATTGTGTGGGTATACTTGATTTAATCTTTTCATATATTTTGTTCACTTTCTCTCTATTCTCCATTCCCTCCAAATCACACACAGAGTCATAAATGCAGTTATTTCTGAGGAATCCTGGAATAACTTCATACATAATATCTTTTACTTGTTTTATGCCTCCTTCTATAAATTTAGGTTCATATAACGTTTTACTTTTATGTTTAAACTTTTCATTTAGAAACAGTGGTAGATTTTTAATCATATGTATGTCTTCACACTCATACTCTATCTTAGGCAAAAACTGCCTCCATGCCTCTAACACCTCCCGGTATATTTCTGGTATTCCTCCTGTCATAGATTGTTTAAAGCCCATGTACCAACCATTTTCCCCTATCCCTCCTACATCATCAATATATTTTCTTAAGAATTCCTTCCATCCATAATCCCATCTACCTCCCATATACTTTATCACCGTTTTAATTCTCATTGCAGTTCTTTTTATTTCTAGGTCTATCAAGTTTAAACCTCCTTCCCATCTCTTTCCCACCAATGTTTTCTGTGCTATTTTCACCCCTTTTCCCTCCCATATAAAGTCACATACAATTTTATTTAACTCATTCATCACCCACCCTGGCATTTCAATTACATTCATTACATACACACATACCGATAACAGCAGACCATTTACTACAATTACTTTCCCATTTAATTTTAATTTCCTCCCTTTCCATGCTGCACATACTGTTCTTATTTTGTTAATCACTCCGGTCCAAGTCACATCTCTTGCCTCTTTGCTTTCTACCCCTAAATATACTCCCAGTACTTTTATATATTTTTCCTCTACTTTTAACCCTACCTCTACTCTCTCAACCTCCCCTATGTACATTAACTCTGATTTCTCCATATTTATTTTTGCTCCTGATGCCTTCCCATACTTCTCTACTATCTCTAGAACCCTTTTTACACTATTTACCCCCCTCACTGTGATTGTGGTGTCATCCGCATATTGATTTATTATACATGTTCCTCCGTACGGCAAATCAATCCCGACTATCCTTTTATCTCTTTTGATTAATGTGGCTAGCGGCTCTACTGAAATGGCATACAATAATGCGGATAGGGGACATCCCTGTCTCACTGATCTCCCCACCTCAAACCTATCTGTTAAAACTCCATTTATCTTTACACAGCTCTTTGCCCTCCCATATAGTTTCCTCACCCATCCCACCATTTTCACCCCAAACCCAAACTTCTCTAACACTCTAAATAGGTATTCATGTTCTACCCTATCAAATGCTTTATTCCAATCTATCCCTATTACTATTCCTCCTTTTCTATCTCGTTTCATATACTCTATCACATCTCTTACTGTCGCTATTGTGTCTGCTATATCTCTGCCTGGTATGCTATAACTCTGTGTTGGTTGCACTATACTCCCAATCACTCTTTTCACTCTGTTAGCTAAAACCTTAGTCAATATTTTGTAATCAACATTTAGCAAACTGATTGGTCTGTAATTCCCTATATCTAACCTACTCCCTTTTTTATAAACTAAGGCAATCACTCCCTCTACCATCCTGCTTTGCACTATCCCTGTTCTTTCTATCCCTTTAAATACTTCCACTAAAATTGGTGCTACCTCTTCCTTATATGCTTTATACCACTCTATACCTATCCCATCACTTCCCGGACTTTTTCCGCTCTTTAACCCCCCTATTGCCTCTATCACTTCTGCCTCTTCTATCTCCTTATCACACCAGTCTCCATCTTCCTTACTTAGAACATTCTCTACGTTTTCTAGCACATCATCTATACTTTCTTCATCTACTCCTCCCCTTTTAAATAACTCTTCATAAAATCCCTGCACTCTCTCCAAAATCTCTACATAATCTTTTGTTGCTTTACCCTCTTTTGTATTTATTTCATTAATATAGGTTTTACTTTGTCTTCTTTTCTCTAGACCTAAAAAATACCCTGTACATTTTTCACCTTTCAATGCATATTGTGCTTTGCTCCTTAAAATCGCTCCTCTACATTTCTCCCTCTCATATTTCTCTAGAGCCATTTTAACCTCTATATATTTTTCCATACTGTATCCTTCCTCATCTTCTGCCTTCTCTAACTCTTCTCTCAATCTTTCTCTCAACACCCGTTCTTCCTTTAGCTTTCTCCCTCTTCTTTTCTTACTATATTTTATACTAATTGATTTGATTTGGTCCTTCATTGTCTCCCATCTCTCTCCTATTCTATCATCTACTTCACCATTCATTTTATGCTCATCTATCTTCTCGTTTTCTCTATTTAATAAACCTTTCATCTGTATCTTATATTCTTCCTCCTCAATATATCCTGCATTCAATATCCACATCCCTCCTCCTACCTCCTCATTTCCTATCTTGATTTTGAACCTGACACTATCGTGATCGCTTAAACAATTTTCTTGATGTCTTGTTCCGTCTATATACCTAATTATTTCTTCCTTTGCTAACACCAAATCTATTCTACTTTGTTTCAATACCCCTTCTCTTAATTGTTTCCTAGTGAACTCTCTTTTTTCTGGATTTTCATATCTCCACACATCTATTAATCCCTTGTCTCTAATTATCTCCATCAACATTCCTCTCGACTTCTCCCATCTGAACTTTACCCCCTTGCCAACATCTAATCTGCTGCATTTTATATTGAAGTCTCCCACTATAATACAATTTCCTACAACTAACCCTTTTAACTCTTCTAGAATTTCCCTCCTGTCCAATTCTATATTTGGAACATATATATTTATTAATCTAAAATCTATGTCTCCATACCTAAATTCGACTATCAAAATCCTTCCCCTCTGATCCTTATATACTTCTTTTATATTTTCTACCCTATCTTTTTTAATTAATATTGCCACGCCTCTTGCATTCCTAGCTCCGTTATTATAATATATATCCTCTCTCCACTCTTCTCTCATCTCCCTCACTTTATCCTCTTCCCAATTTGTTTCTTGTATACAAATAATATCGCTCCTAAATGTAAATAGTAACTCTTTCATCTTCTTTTTATCCCTTAACCCATTTATATTTATTGATGTTACAGTGGCCATGAGAGCAAACCAAAAAACATATATAATGAAACAAAACATTTAAGCAAATATCACGTACCCGACCGTGGCTCTTTTATCTGCTTAGACTGTTCTTTGTCCATCTCAGATTTTCTCTTTGCACTCAGTCTTTTGATTTTTGCTTTCAGTCCTTCTCCATTTCCTTCATCTCTCTTTTTTCCGCCACTACTTTCTCTGGTTTCCGGTACTGTCTCTTTCTTTTCCTCTTCTTCACTTCTTCCCTCTTCTTTGTTTTCTTCTTTCTCCTCCTCTTCCTCCTCCTCCTCTTCCTCTTCTTCGCTCTCTTCCAACTGCTCCATTTCTTCTTCACCATCATTCTCTTCACTGGAACTTTCAGCTCTATTTCGCCATTCCATTTTGTTTCTTTCTTCATCCTGCACAGCTCCATCCGTCCCTTGCATTTCTACATCATCAGTTGTCTTCTCGCCTTGTTCCTCTGTCTGAATATTGTTTCTTGTTTCACCTTCTTCTTGTCCATCCATCCGCTCTCTCCGTTCTTCACAATCCCTTGCATAGTGTCCACTCTTGCCACACTTAAAGCACTTAAATTCAGGGCACTCTCTGAATATGTGCCCTGGCTTGATGCAAAGTCTGCAAACACGCACTTGCCTATCATGAATTACCCGGAAATATTCTGTGCCCCTCAGAGTCTCAAACTTTGTGGAGTACGGAAGCGAACATACCTGCTCCGTGAAGCGAACTTTTAGGAACCTTGTTCCATCCACAGTGTCCGTTCCAGGCCATACCCGACGCTTAATTGGTGAAAGTGGTTTTACCCCCCACTCTTGCAGTTTGGAGAGTATCTTCTCGTCCTCTAAATACACGGGCAAGTTGATGAAGGAAACCACCATATCATTGTTGACAATATCTCTGGCATGCACCATCACTCCTTTTATCCTCACCCCATCCATAAGCTTCTCTTTTCCTTCTTGGTTTTTCATTGTGAGTTCATACATTCTTTCACCTCTCACTCTGCAACCGATCACCTCTCCACACTCCTTCTTTACTCCTTTCAATAAATCCATCATAGAGATTTTCTCCGTTCCTTCAACCTCCACCTCCACAGTTAGCTCCTTGCTGTATTTCTCTCTCAAATCTCCGTGCATTTCTCTGTTGTTTTCATCTCTTTCTTTCCGCGCATCTGTTGTAGCTTTACTTGCCTCTTGCTGTTTTTGGATCTCTTTGTCTTCTCCTTTCATTTCCTCTCTCTCTTCTATCTTTTTGCTGGTAATTTTGCTCATCATTGTTTGCTCTTTTTCTTTGTTTGCAGCCATGAGGTTCTTCTCCAGCATGGGACAATCAAAAACAAAAAGGTCCCCCAAACAGCTTAAGCTGTTGGGGGCAGTTATCAGGATAAAACCTGACTTTCCAAAACAATTTTCAAACTACAAAACTAAAAATAAAATAAATAAAATAACCAGAGAATAAGAATTTTTAAACAAACACTGCTTAGCTTTTTCTTTGCCGCCTCACACTCTGGACTGTACCACTATGTGTGCCCAAGGTGGTATGGCCGTAAGTGAAAACTGCTGCCAAATTCAGGCCTTTTGAAGAAAGTCAGAGACTCTTTCAGGCTTTCTGAAGAAATTCAGAGACTCTTTCAGGCTTTCTGAAGGAACACAGAGAATATTTCAGGCATTTTGAAGAAAGCTTTTCAGGCTTTTTGAAAAAGCTCAGGGACTCTTTTTTTTTTTTTTTTTTTTTTTAAATTAAAAAGCTTACAGCACCTGGTATTCCCAGGCGGTCTCCCATCCAAGTACTAACCAGGCCCGACCCTGCTTAGCTTCCGAGATCAGACGAGATCGGGCGTGCCCAAGGTGGTATGGCCGTAAGTGAAAACTGCTGCCAAATTCAGGCCTTTTGAAGAAAGTCAGAGACTCTTTCAGGCTTTCTGAAGAAATTCAGAGACTCTTTCAGGCTTTCTGAAGGAACACAGAGAATATTTCAGGCATTTTGAAGAAAGCTTTTCAGGCTTTTTGAAAAAGCTCAGGGACTCTTTTTTTTTTTTTTTTTTTTTTAA
>JAULUF010000121.1:85000-87500 GCA_031834385.1 Semotilus atromaculatus | reverse complement strand
ATGTCTTCACACTCATACTCTATCTTAGGCAAAAACTGCCTCCATGCCTCTAACACCTCCCGGTATATTTCTGGTATTCCTCCTGTCATAGATTGTTTAAAGCCCATGTACCAACCATTTTCCCCTATCCCTCCTACATCATCAATATATTTTCTTAAGAATTCCTTCCATCCATAATCCCATCTACCTCCCATATACTTTATCACCGTTTTAATTCTCATTGCAGTTCTTTTTATTTCTAGGTCTATCAAGTTTAAACCTCCTTCCCATCTCTTTCCCACCAATGTTTTCTGTGCTATTTTCACCCCTTTTCCCTCCCATATAAAGTCACATACAATTTTATTTAACTCATTCATCACCCACCCTGGCATTTCAATTACATTCATTACATACACACATACCGATAACAGCAGACCATTTACTACAATTACTTTCCCATTTAATTTTAATTTCCTCCCTTTCCATGCTGCACATACTGTTCTTATTTTGTTAATCACTCCGGTCCAAGTCACATCTCTTGCCTCTTTGCTTTCTACCCCTAAATATACTCCCAGTACTTTTATATATTTTTCCTCTACTTTTAACCCTACCTCTACTCTCTCAACCTCCCCTATGTACATTAACTCTGATTTCTCCATATTTATTTTTGCTCCTGATGCCTTCCCATACTTCTCTACTATCTCTAGAACCCTTTTTACACTATTTACCCCCCTCACTGTGATTGTGGTGTCATCCGCATATTGATTTATTATACATGTTCCTCCGTACGGCAAATCAATCCCGACTATCCTTTTATCTCTTTTGATTAATGTGGCTAGCGGCTCTACTGAAATGGCATACAATAATGCGGATAGGGGACATCCCTGTCTCACTGATCTCCCCACCTCAAACCTATCTGTTAAAACTCCATTTATCTTTACACAGCTCTTTGCCCTCCCATATAGTTTCCTCACCCATCCCACCATTTTCACCCCAAACCCAAACTTCTCTAACACTCTAAATAGGTATTCATGTTCTACCCTATCAAATGCTTTATTCCAATCTATCCCTATTACTATTCCTCCTTTTCTATCTCGTTTCATATACTCTATCACATCTCTTACTGTCGCTATTGTGTCTGCTATATCTCTGCCTGGTATGCTATAACTCTGTGTTGGTTGCACTATACTCCCAATCACTCTTTTCACTCTGTTAGCTAAAACCTTAGTCAATATTTTGTAATCAACATTTAGCAAACTGATTGGTCTGTAATTCCCTATATCTAACCTACTCCCTTTTTTATAAACTAAGGCAATCACTCCCTCTACCATCCTGCTTTGCACTATCCCTGTTCTTTCTATCCCTTTAAATACTTCCACTAAAATTGGTGCTACCTCTTCCTTATATGCTTTATACCACTCTATACCTATCCCATCACTTCCCGGACTTTTTCCGCTCTTTAACCCCCCTATTGCCTCTATCACTTCTGCCTCTTCTATCTCCTTATCACACCAGTCTCCATCTTCCTTACTTAGAACATTCTCTACGTTTTCTAGCACATCATCTATACTTTCTTCATCTACTCCTCCCCTTTTAAATAACTCTTCATAAAATCCCTGCACTCTCTCCAAAATCTCTACATAATCTTTTGTTGCTTTACCCTCTTTTGTATTTATTTCATTAATATAGGTTTTACTTTGTCTTCTTTTCTCTAGACCTAAAAAATACCCTGTACATTTTTCACCTTTCAATGCATATTGTGCTTTGCTCCTTAAAATCGCTCCTCTACATTTCTCCCTCTCATATTTCTCTAGAGCCATTTTAACCTCTATATATTTTTCCATACTGTATCCTTCCTCATCTTCTGCCTTCTCTAACTCTTCTCTCAATCTTTCTCTCAACACCCGTTCTTCCTTTAGCTTTCTCCCTCTTCTTTTCTTACTATATTTTATACTAATTGATTTGATTTGGTCCTTCATTGTCTCCCATCTCTCTCCTATTCTATCATCTACTTCACCATTCATTTTATGCTCATCTATCTTCTCGTTTTCTCTATTTAATAAACCTTTCATCTGTATCTTATATTCTTCCTCCTCAATATATCCTGCATTCAATATCCACATCCCTCCTCCTACCTCCTCATTTCCTATCTTGATTTTGAACCTGACACTATCGTGATCGCTTAAACAATTTTCTTGATGTCTTGTTCCGTCTATATACCTAATTATTTCTTCCTTTGCTAACACCAAATCTATTCTACTTTGTTTCAATACCCCTTCTCTTAATTGTTTCCTAGTGAACTCTCTTTTTTCTGGATTTTCATATCTCCACACATCTATTAATCCCTTGTCTCTAATTATCTCCATCAACATTCCTCTCGACTTCTCCCATCTGAACTTTACCCCCTTGCCAACATCTAATCTGCTGCATTTTATATTGAAGTCTCCCACTATAATACAATTTCCTACAACTAACCCTTTTAACTCTTCTAGAATTTCCCTCCTGTCCAATTCTATATTTG
>JAULUF010000120.1:37500-47226 GCA_031834385.1 Semotilus atromaculatus | reverse complement strand
GCTCCGGCAGGGACACCGGCCTGCCTGTGCCCGGGACCGAGGCACTCTCCCTGGCTGGCCAGGGAGCTCTGACAGCATGGAGCTCTCAACCCACTGCGCATTTTTGGACTCTGTCGTTTTTCAAAATTTGACAGCAGAGTCAAGCCCGGGGGCTTCTCTCTCTACTCGGGATGCATCCTTTTCGGTAACCTAGCCTGCCATTGTTTTCCCGGGGGGGGGGGTGTTCCGTGCTTCCAGAGACCCCACCGCAGTGGGGGTGATTGCACATCGCTCTCTCTCGCTCTCCCGGAGGCCCTCTCCTCCAGGACTTCCAGAGTTCCAACCAACCCTGGCTTTCTTTACACCCACCCAGAACGACTCTGAGTGGGGCTCACGACGGTCTGACGATAGGGGGGGGGGGTGTGCCTCCACCTCACTATCCCCCCTCCTTACAGCCCCCAAGGTCCGTTTTAGGACCGACTCTGCTCCGTACTGAGCTCCGGCAGGGACACCGGCCTGCCTGTGCCCGGGACCGAGGCACCCTCGCCGGGCTGGCCGGGGAGCTCTGACGGCATGGAGCTCTCGGCACACGTCACTTTCTCGGACTCTGTCCTTTTACCGACTTTGACCGCAGAGCCAAGCCCGCCATGGGCGCTTGAGCTCGATTCGTGCCCAGGAAAGCCGCGCTCTACCTGGGATGCCCTTTTGCGTAAGATCAGACCGTCTTTTTCCTGGAGGTTTCGTGTTTTATTCAGAGTTCCACCCCAAGGGGGATGTTGAACTCGTTCCCCAGCCAGAGCTCACCCTCTCTGGCTCGGTTCACTGCCTTGAAGCACCGCTTTGCCATTTTCACAGCTTGACACCAGAGTCAAGTCGTCCCCCTGCAACCACCGGCTCCGAGCCCAGGGAGGGAGGGAGGGAGGGAGGGAGGGTCCGCTCTCTCTCCTCTCCCACAGAAACCCCAAGGCCCGTTTTAGGACCGTCTTCGCTCCGGGCTGAGCTCCAGGGGTGGCGGGAAAATCTGACTCGTGCCCAGGACGGGCCACCCTCCCTGGGCTGGCCGAGGGGGTGTGAGCGCATGGAGCTCTCAACCCACCGCCACCTTTTGGACTTTGCCATTTTTTGATGCCTTGGCTTCAGAGTCAAGCCCAGAGTCATGTTCTCCACCCTCTTTGAGCTTTATTTGCGTCCGGGAGAGACGCACACTTCCCGGCATGCCATTTTGAGTAAGGTCAGACCGTCTATTTCCTGGAGGTTTCGTGTTTTATTCAGAGTTCCACCCCCCCCAAGGGGGAGATTGAACTCGTTCCCCAGCCAGAGCTCACCCTCTCTGGCTCGGTTCACTGCCTTGAAGCACCGCTTTGCCAGTTTCACAGCTTGACACCAGAGTCAAGTCGTCCCCCTGCAACCACCGGCTCCGAGCCCAGGGAGGGAGGGAGGGAGGGTCCCGCTCTCTCTCCTCTCCCACAGAAACCCCAAGGCCCGTTTTAGGACCGTCTTGGCTCCGGGCTGAGCTCCAGGGGTGGCGGGAAAATCTGACTCGTGCCCAGGACGGGCCACCCTCCCTGGGCTGGCCGAGGGGGTGTGAGCGCATGGAGCTCTCAACCCACCGCCACCTTTTGGACTTTGCCATTTTTTTGATGCCTTGGCTTCAGAGTCAAGCCCAGAGTCATGTTCTCCACCCTCTTTGAGCTTTATTTGCGTCCGGGAGAGACGCGCACTGCCCGGCATGCCATTTTGAGTAAGGTCAGACCGTCTTTTTCCTGGAGGTTTCGTGTTTTTCAGAGCTCCACCACAGGGGGAGATTGAACTCGTTCCCCAGCCAGAGCTCACCCTCTCTGGCTCGGTTCACTGCCTTGAAGCACCGCTTTGCCAGTTTCACAGCTTGACACCAGAGTCAAGTCGTCCCCCTGCAACCACCGGCTCCGAGCCCAGGGAGGGAGGGAGGGAGGGTCCGCTCTCTCTCCTCTCCCACAGAAACCCCAAGGCCCGTTTTAGGACCGTCTTCGCTCCGGGCTGAGCTCCAGGGGAGGCGGGAAAATCTGACTCGTGCCCAGGACGGGCCACCCTTCCTGGGCTGGCCGAGGAGGTGTGAGCGCATGGAGCTCCCAACCCATCAACACTTTATGGACTTTGTCGTTTTTGATGCCTCGCCTTCAGAGTCAAGCCCAGAGTCATGTTCTCCGCCCGCTTTGGGCTTTATTTGCGCCCGGGAGAGGCGCGCACTGCCCGGCATGCCGTTTTGAGTAAGATCAGACCGTCTTTTTCCTGGAGGTTTCGTGTTTTTCAGAGCTCCACCACAGGGGGAGGTTGAGCTCATTCCCCAGCCAGAGCTCACCCTCTCTGGCTCGGTCGACTGCCTCGAAGGCCCTGGATGTCCGAGACCACCGCACCATTTTGGACTCTGTCGTTTTGAGCTCATTCCCCAGCCAGAGCTCACCCTCTCTGGCTCAGGTTCACTGCCTTGAAGCGCCATTTTGACAGCTTGACACCAGAGTCAAGTCCTCCTCCAACCACCGGCTCCGAGGGAGGGAGGGAGGGTCCGCGCTCTCTCCTCTCCCACAGAAACCCCAAGGCCCGTTTTAGGACCGTCTTCGCTCCGGGCTGAGCTCCAGGGGAGGCGGGAAAATCTGACTCGTGCCCAGGACGGGCCACCCTTCCTGGGCTGGCCGAGGAGGTGTGAGCGCATGGAGCTCCCAACCCATCAACACTTTATGGACTTTGTCGTTTTTGATGCCTCGCCTTCAGAGTCAAGCCCAGAGTCATGTTCTCCGCCCGCTTTGGGCTTTATTTGCGCCCGGGAGAGGCGCGCACTGCCCGGCATGCCGTTTTGAGTAAGATCAGACCGTCTTTTTCCTGGAGGTTTCGTGTTTTTCAGAGCTCCACCACAGGGGGAGGTTGAGCTCATTCCCCAGCCAGAGCTCACCCTCTCTGGCTCGGTCGACTGCCTCGAAGGCCCTGGATGTCCGAGACCACCGCACCATTTTGGACTCTGTCGTTTTGAGCTCATTCCCCAGCCAGAGCTCACCCTCTCTGGCTCAGGTTCACTGCCTTGAAGCGCCATTTTGACAGCTTGACACCAGAGTCAAGTCCTCCTCCAACCACCGGCTCCGAGGGAGGGAGGGAGGGTCCGCGCTCTCTCCTCTCCCACAGAAACCCCAAGGCCTGTTTTAGGACCGTCTTCGCTCCGGGCTGAGCTCCAGGGGAGGCGGGAAAATCTGACTCGTGCCCAGGACGGGCCACCCTTCCTGGGCTGGCCGAGGAGGTGTGCGCGCATGGAGCTCCCAACCCATCAACACTTTATGGACTTTGTCGTTTTTGATGCCTCGCCTTCAGAGTCAAGCCCAGAGTCATGTTCTCCGCCCGCTTTGGGCTTTATTTGCGCCCGGGAGAGGCGCGCACTGCCCGGCATGCCGTTTTGAGTAAGATCAGACCGTCTTTTTCCTGGAGGTTTCGTGTTTTTCGGAGCTCCACCACAGGGGGAGGTTGAGCTCATTCCCCAGCCAGAGCTCACCCTCTCTGGCTCGGTCGACTGCCTCGAAGGCCCTGGATGTCCGAGACCACCGCACCATTTTGGACTCTGTCGTTTTGAAGGTTTTGGCTTCAGAGTCAAGCCCGGAGTCAATTTCTCTATGGGCGTCGAGCTTTATTGGTGCCCGGGAGAGGCGCGCACTGCCCGGCATGCCATTTTGAGTAAGATCAGACCGTCTTTTTCCTGGAGGTTTCGTGTTTTTCAGAGCTCCACCACAGGGGAGATTGAGCTCGTTCCCCAGCCAGAGCTCACCCTCTCTGGGTCAGGTTCACTGCCTTGAAGCACCACTTTTGCCAGTTTCACAGCTTGACACCAGAGTCAAGCCGTCCTTCTCCAACCACCGGCTCCGAGCCCAGGGAGGGAGGGTCCGCGCTCTCTCCTCTCCCACAGAAACCCCAAGGCCCGTTTTAGGACCGTCTTCGCTCCGGGCTGAGCTCCAGGGGAGGCGGGAAAATCTGACTCGTGCCCGGGACGGGCCACCCTTCCTGGGCTGGCCGAGGAGGTGTGAGCGCATGGAGCTCTCAACCCAACGCCACATTTTGGACTCTGTCATTTTTTGATGCCTTGGCTTCAGAGTCAAGCCCAGAGTCATGTTCTCCGCCCGCTTCGGGCTTTATTTGCGCCCGGGAGAGACGCGCACTGCCCGGCATGCCATTTTGAGTAAGATCAGACCGTCTTTTTCCTGGAGGTTTCGTGTTTTATTCAGAGCTCCACCACAGGGGAGATTGAGCTCATTCCCCAGCCAGAGCTCACCCTCTCTGGCTCAGGTTCACTGCCTTGAAGCACCACTTTGCCAGTTTCACAGCTTGACACCAGAGTCAAGTCGTCCCCCTGCAACCACCGGCTCCGAGCCCAGGAGGGAGGGAGGGAGGGAGGGAGGGTCCGCTCTCTCTCCTCTCCCACAGAAACCCCAAGGCCCGTTTTAGGACCGTCTTCGCTCCGGGCTGAGCTCCAGGGGAGGCGGGAAAATCTGACTCGTGCCCAGGACGGGCCACCCTTCCTGGGCTGGCCGAGGAGGTGTGAGCGCATGGAGCTCCCAACCCATCAACACTTTATGGACTTTGTCATTTTTGATGCCTCGGCTTCAGAGTCAAGCCCAGAGTCATGTTCTCCGCCCGCGTTGGGCTTTATTTGCGCCCGGGAGAGGCGCGCACTGCCCGGCATGCCGTTTTGAGTAAGATCAGACCGTCTTTTTCCTGGAGGTTTCGTGTTTTTCGGAGCTCCACCACAGGGGAGGTTGAGCTCATTCCCCAGCCAGAGCTCACCCTCTCTGGCTCGGTCGACTGCCTCGAAGGCCCTGGATGTCCGAGACCACCGCACCATTTTGGACTCTGCCGTTTTGAAGGTTTTGGCTTCAGAGTCAAGCCCGGAGTCAATTTCTCTATGGGCGTCGAGCTTTATTGGTGCCCGGGAGAGGCGCGCACTGCCCGGCATGCCATTTTGAGTAAGATCAGACCGTCTTTTTCCTGGAGGTTTCGTGTTTTATTCAGAGCTCCACCACAGGGGAGATTGAGCTCATTCCCCAGCCAGAGCTCACCCTCTCTGGCTCAGGTTCACTGCCTTGAACCACCACTTTGCCAGTTTCACAGCTTGACACCAGAGTCAAGTCGTCCCCCCTGCAACCACCGGCTCCGAGCCCAGGGAGGGAGGGAGGGTCCGCTCTCTCTCCTCTCCCACAGAAACCCCAAGGCCCGTTTTAGGACCGTCTTCGCTCCGGGCAGAGCTCCAGGGGAGGCGGGAAAATCTGACTCGTGCCCGGGACGGGCCACCCTTCCTGGGCTGGCCGAGGAGGTGTGAGCGCATGGAGCTCCCAACCCATCAACACTTTATGGACTTTGTCATTTTTGATGCCTCGGCTTCAGAGTCAAGCCCAGAGTCATGTTCTCCGCCCGCTTCGGGCTTTATTTGCGCCCGGGAGAGACGCGCACTGCCCGGCATGCCATTTTGAGTAAGATCAGACCGTCTTTTTCCTGGAGGTTTCGTGTTTTATTCAGAGCTCCACCACAGGGGAGATTGAGCTCATTCCCCAGCCAGAGCTCACCCTCTCTGGCTCAGGTTCACTGCCTTGAACCACCACTTGGGCTTTGCCATTTTCAGAGCTTGACACCAGAGTCAAGCCGTCCTCCTCCAACCACCGGCTCCGAGCCCAGGGAGGGAGGGAGGGAGGGAGGGTAGGTGCGCCCACTCGATCTCCTCTCCTCTCCTCTCCTCTCCCACAGAAACCCCAAGGCCCGTTTTAGGACCGTCTCGGCTCCGGGCTGAGCTCCAGGGGTGGCGGGCGGATCCGACCCGTGCCCGGGACGGGACGCCCTCCCTGGGCCGGCAGAGGAGACCCGGGCGCCTGGAGCTCTCCGCCACTCCGCACCTTTTGGGACTTTGGTTTTGGAGCGAGCTCGGCCCTGGAGTCAAGCCCAGGAGCCCGTGGCCCACCGGGGCAGAGCCGAGCTCCAGACTCCCAGGGAGAAGGAGGCACTCTCCCATCTCTCCCCGAAAACCAAGCCAGCCAGCCAGCCAGCCAGCCAGCCAGCCAGCCAGCCAGCCAGCCAGCCAGCCAGCCCCTGCCCCGACGGGCCCTCCGGGACCGCGGGGCAGAGAGCTCGTGGCCGGGAAAGGGAGCTCCGAGCCGGGAGCTTGGAGCCCGCCGTCCGGGCCGGGGGATGCAACCAGTCACCGGCACGTGCACTTTGCAAGACGGTGACCCCCCTGAAAACGGCTTAAAACGACCTTAACTCGGCGAAGGAGGGTCCTATCGAGACGGGGTTTTTATCAGCTTTTAGAGCGGGGCGAGACCTTTCCAACGAGCCCGCCCACGGCCTCGGGGGCCCCCGGGGGCCTTAGATACAAAAAATAAAAGGTCGAAAAAACCGTAAAACGCAAATATCTCGGCCGATCCTCGACGGATCCGGCGAACACCGGGCTCGTTGGATGCGTCTAGTCGAGCTGAAAAGATCCGTGCCGGTCCCGCGATTTTCCGTGCCGTTTTCGCGGAGATATCGGCGGAAAACCGGCGGGCGCGAGTCAAAATGGCGGACGCCGGTGACGTCACGGCCAATCGGAGAAAATCGCCCGTATCTCGGGAACGCGAGCACCCAGAGAGCTCAGATTTGGGTGAGGGGGTCCCGGGGGGGGCCTCGCCCGAACCCCAGGCCGGCGGGCCTCGGGGACGCCCCCTGCGGGATCGCCGCGGGCTGGGGCCCCCGACTTTGAACGGCTCTGGCTCGGGCGCCCGGGCGAGTTGGGCCGCGCGGGTGGGCCCGTTGGAAAGGCCCCGTCGGGCCCCGTCGGACGACCCCGGTCCGGGGAAGATCCGTCGAGGATCCACCGAGAGGCGAGCCGACGAAGGTCGCGCCTTCGACCGGCCCTGGCTCCCTGGCCCGGGGGCCCAGGGGCTCGGGGGTGGGCTCGTTGGACGGGCCCCCTCGAGACCTCGACGACGAGCCCGGTTTGAGATTTTTTCGCCCGGCGGTTCCCGAGATATTCGCCGAAAACGAAAACGAGCGCCCCGAGACGACCCGGACTTCCGAGGGCCGTGGCTCGGGGACCCGGCCGCCCAGAGGCGCCAAACTCGGGTCGGAGCGGCGTCTCGGCGGGCCCCTTCCGACGAGCCCACCCCCGAGCCCCGGGGCCCCCCGGGGCCGGAGAAAAGGGGCCCCGCAGAACGAGGCGCGCCTCGGAAGGAAAGGTCCGGGGGCCCCGGGGAGGCGGGGTCCGAGAGGGCCCGGGGGGACCCCCCGACACCCGAAAGGGCGAGCCGCTGGGACCTCCCCCTCCCGAGATACGGGCCTTTTCGTCCGAAAGTCCCTCGCGCTCGACCGGGCCCCTCTCGGGACCGGGAGGGCCCGGAGGCTCGGGACGCCGGGCGCCGGGAGCCCCCGAGGGGACGCTACTTCTCCCGCCGTCCCGAGCCCCGGGGACCTCCCGGTCCCGAGATACGGCCACTTCCTGTCCGGCTTCGACCCGGCGTAACTCCGGAAGTGAGCCGAGTCGGGGCTCCAAACTCCGGGTGTGTGGGGAGTCCCCCGGGACCCCCCCGTGACCGGTGTATGGAGCCCCGACTCGGCTTGGTCCCGGAGATACGGTCACTTCCTGTCCAGCTTCGACCGGGCGTAACTCGGAGAGGAAGCCGAGTCGGGGCTCCAAACTCCGGGTGTGTGGGGAGTCCCCAGAGACCCCCCCGTGACCGGTGTATGGAGCCCCAACTCGGCTCGGTCCCGGAGATACGGGCACTTCCTGTCCAGCTTTGACCGGGCGTAACTCGGAGAGGAAGCCGAGTTGGGGCTCCAAACTCCGGGTGTGTGGGGAGTCCCCCGAGGCCCCCCCGTGACCGGTGTATGGAGCCCCAACTCGGCTTGGTCCCAGAGATATGGCAGCTTGAAGTTTCAACTTTGACCGGACGTAACTCGGAGAGGAAGCCGAGGTGGGGCTCCAAACTCCGGGTGTGTGGGGAGTCCCCCGAGACCCCCCTGTGGACAGTGTATGGAGCCCCAACTCGGCTTGGTCCCAGAGATGCACCGGTTCAAACTTAAACACTCAGCTTGACCCTACCTTAAGAGAGTCATAGTTAGTCCCTACTCTGCCCAAAAATAAAAAAGCCGAGTTGGGCCTCCATACTATGGGCCTGGGGGGGGGACCCCTAGGAGACCCCCATGTGCCCAGTGTATGGAGCCCCAACTCGGCTTGGTCCCAGAGATACACAGGTTCAAACTTAAACACTCAGCTTGACCCTACCTTAAGAGAGTCATAGTTAGTCCCTACTCTGCCCAAAAATAAAAAAGCCGAGTTGGGCCTCCATACTGTGGGCCTGGGGGGGACCCCTAGGAGACCCCCATGTGCCCAGAGTACGGAGCCCCAACTCGGCTTCCTCAGTGAGATGCACCGGTTCAAACTTAAACACTCAGCTTGACCCTACCTTAAGAGAGTCATAGTTAGTCCCTACTCTGCCCAAAAATAAAAAAGCCGAGTTGGGCCTCCATACTATGGGCCTGGGGGGGGACCCCTAGGAGACCCCCATGTGCCCAGTGTATGGAGCCCCAACTCGGCTTGGTCCCAGAGATACACAGGTTCAAACTTAAACACTCAGCTTGACCCTACCTTAAGAGAGTCATAGTTAGTCCCTACTCTGCCCAAAAATAAAAAGCCGAGTTGGGCCTCCATACTATGGGCCTGGGGGGGACCCCTAGGAGACCCCCATGTGCCCAGAGTACGGAGCCCCAACTCGGCTTCCTCAGTGAGATGCACCGGTTCAAACTTAAACACTCAGCTTGACCCTACCTTAAGAGAGTCATAGTTAGTCCCTACTCTGCCCAAAAATAAAAAGCCGAGTTGGGCCTCCATACTATGGGCCTGGGGGGGACCCCTAGGAGACCCCCATGTGCCCAGAGTACGGAGCCCCAACTCGGCTTGGTCCCAGAGATACACAGGTTCAAACTTAAACACTCAGCTTGACCCTACCTTAAGAGAGTCATAGTTAGTCCCTACTCTGCCCAAAAATAAAAAAAGCCGAGTTGGGCCTCCGTACTGTGGGCCTGGGGGGGACCCCTAGGAGACCCCCATGTGCCCAGAGTACGGAGCCCCAACTCGGCTTCCTCAGTGAGATGCACCGGTTCGAACTTAAACACTCAGCTTGACCCTACCTTAAGAGAGTCATAGTTAGTCCCTACTCTGCCCAAAAATAAAAAGCCGAGTTGGGCCTCCATACTATGGGCCTGGGGGGGACCCCTAGGAGACCCCCATGTGCCCAGAGTACGGAGCCCCAACTCGGCTTGGTCCCAGAGATACACAGGTTCAAACTTAAACACTCAGCTTGACCCTACCTTAAGAGAGTCATAGTTAGTCCCTACTCTGCCCAAAAATAAAAAAAGCCGAGTTGGGCCTCCGTACTGTGGGCCTGGGGGGGACCCCTAGGAGACCCCCATGTGCCCAGAGTACGGAGCCCCAACTCGGCTTCCTCAGTGAGATGCACCGGTTCGAACTTAAACACTCAGCTTGACCCTACCTTAAGAGAGTCATAGTTAGTCCCTACTCTGCCCAAAAACAAAAAAGCCGAGTTGGGCCTCCGTACTGTGGGCCTGGGGGGGACCCCTAGGAGACCCCCATGTGCCCAGAGTACGGAGCCCCAACTCGGCTTCCTCAGTGAGATGCACCGGTTCGAACTTAAACACTCAGCTTGACCCTACCTTAAGAGAGTCATAGTTAGTCCCTACTCTGCCCAAAAA
>JAULUF010000120.1:12500-27500 GCA_031834385.1 Semotilus atromaculatus | reverse complement strand
CGCTTTTGGGGGGCCCTCTGCATCGAGGCCGTGTAACCGGAGTGCTTTTCGAGCGGGGAGGAGCGAGGCGAAGGGTCGGCTCGAAGACTGGAGCAGAGGGGTGTCGGCCCGTCCCTGCCGTCCGAACCTTCCCCGCGGCCACCGCCGCCCTCTGTTTCAGACGGGCCATCTGAGTCTCTCCCGAGGGGGTCGGAGGGTATCTCTCTCGCGTCGACGCGCAGAGCGGGGAGGAGCGATCTGCCCAAAGCGGTCTCTCGACCGGGCAGGGGCCGTCCCCAGGCGCGTCCAAAGTTCCGATCGACCAGGCTACCCCGCAGAAAGCGACGGCCCGAAGGAGGGGGTGCGCCCCTCCGGGCCCCGGGCAACCCTGAGGCGCCCGCGTTTGTTTTCCGATGCCCTTGTCCCGACGTCTACGGATCTGACTGTGACCGGGGGAGACGATCCTTCCTCCCTGTGTTACGGCCAGGGAGGTCTGGCGAGCTCGGGGCTCTTTTTGTTGTTCTGCATGCATGCGAGTTCTTTTCTCCAGGGGTGCAACCAAGCCCCTGGAGTTCGTTTTGCCCGTTTACCCAGACCGACAAGCATATGGTGAAAGTGTGCGCCTACACTCCAGGATGGACCGAGGAGCCCCGTACGGCGAACCGCAGGCGCGCGTGGTTTCCTACACACGGGTCTCGCTCCGTTCGGGCCTGGGGCTCGAGACGTCACGGCCGCTCGTAGGGCGCGCTGGGGAAACGACCGCCGGGGCCGGAGGGCGGGAGGCCTCTGGATCGAGGCCGTAACTGGGAAGGGTGCCTTTCTGGCGGGGAGGAGCGAGGCGAAGGGTCGGCTCGAAGAGCAGAGGGGTGTCGGCCCATCCCTGCCGTCCGAACCTTCCCCGCGCGCACGCGGCCTCCCTTTGCGGACGTCCTTTTCAGACGGGCCATCTGAGTCTCCCGAGGTGGAAAGCATCTCGCGTCGACGCGCAGAGCGGGGAGGAGCGATCTGCCCAAAGCGGTCTCTCGACCGGGCAGGGGCCGTCCCCAGGCGCGTCCCAAGTTCCGTTCGACCAGGCTACCCCCAAGCAAGCGACGGCCCGAAGGAGGGGGTGCTCCCCTCCGGGCCCCGGGCAACCCTGAGGCGCCCGCGTGGTTGTCCGTTGCCCTTGTCCCGACGTCTTCTGATCCGATCCCTTCCTTCCTCCCTCCCTGTGTTACGGCCAGGGAGGTCTGGCGAGCGCGGAGCTCTTTTGGTTCTTGCCCATATGTGTATATAGTCCCTTTTTATGAGGAGGAGGAATTTCCTCCAGAGTGTCTTTCAAACTTTTGCACGCCCAGGACGGTGCGCCATGGTCTGGACGCCCGCCTGGAGGGGGATCTGGGCACCCAAACCAGAACCCTCCTTTCCTGGAAGTCTCAAGCCCGCACATAGTTAATGGGCTGGGTCAGACCGCTTCCCCACCCAGTCTGACCACCACGGTTCACCAAGCCGTGTGTTTTTGATTGTTTCTTTGTTTGCCTCGCACCGACCGGAGCCTCGTCAGCTCCACGACAACGCCCCAAAGGGAGGGGTTTTTATTTATTTTTCTCTCCAGGGGTGCACCAAGCCCCTGGAGTTGGTTTTGCCGTTTACCCAGACCGACCGTTCGACAAGCATATGGTATTATGTGTGTGTCTACACTCCAGGATGGACCGAGGAGCCCCGTACGGCGAACCGCAGGCGCGCGTGGTTTCCTACACACGGGTCTCGCTCCGTTCGGGCCTGGGGCTCGAGACGTCACGGCCGCTCGTAGGGCGCGCTGGGGAAACGACCGCCGGGGCCGGAGGGCGGGAGGCCTCTGGATCGAGGCCGTAACCGGGAAGGGTGCCTTTCGGGCGGGGAGGAGCGAGGCGAAGGGTCGGCTCGAAGAGCAGAGGGGTGTCGGCCCATCCCTGCCGCCCGAACCTTCCCCGCGCGCACGCGGCCTCCCTTTGCGGACGTCCTTTTCAGACGGGCCATCTGAGTCTCCCGAGGTGGAAAGCATCTCGCGTCGACGCGCAGAGCGGGGAGGAGCGATCTGCCCAAAGCGGTCTCTCGACCGGGCAGGGGCCGTCCCCAGGCGCGTCCCAAGTTCCTATCGACCAGGCTACCCCGAAGAAAGCGACGGCCCGAAGGAGGGGGTGCTCCCCTCCGGGCCCCGGGCAACCCTGAGGCGCCCGCGTGGTTGTCCGTTGCCCTTGTCCCGACGTCTTCTGATCCGATCCTTCCTCCCTCCCTGTGTTACGGCCAGGGAGGTCTGGCGAGCACGGAGCTCTTTTAGGTTCTTGCGTGGGATTTTTCATTTGGACATGGTCCGTTTTTATGAGGATGCATTTCCTCCAGAGTGTCTTTCAAACTTTGCACGCCCAGGACGGAACGCCTTCGCCTGGACGCACGCCCTGGGCACCGGGAGGGAGTATCTGGGTGAGCAAACCAGACCCCTCCTTTCCTGGAAGTCTCACGCCCGCACAAAGTGCACTGTTCATGGGCAGAGTCAGACCGCTTCCCCGTCCGGTCTGACCACCACGGTTGGCCAAGCCGTGTCGTGTGTTGTGTGTTTCTCGCCTTGTTTGTTTGCCCCGTACCGACCGGAGCCTCGTCAGCTCCACGACAACACCCCAAAGGGAGGGGTTTTTTTAATTTTTCTCTCCAGGGGTGCACCAAGCCCCTGGAGTTGGCTTTGCCGTTTACCCAGACCGACCGTTCGACAAGCATATGGTATTATGTGTGTGTCTACACTCCAGGATGGACCGAGGAGCCCCGTACGGTGAACCGCAGGCGCGCGTGGCTTCCTACACACGGGTCTCGCTCCGTTCGGGCCTGGGGCTCGAGACGTCACGGCCGCTCGTAGGGCGCGCTGGGGAAACGACCGCCGGGGACGGAGGGCGGGAGGCCTCTGGATCGAGGCCGTAATCGGGAAGGGTGCCTTTCGGGCGGGGAGGAGCGAGGCGAAGGGTCGGCTCGAAGAGCAGAGGGGTGTCGGCCCATCCCTGCCGTCCGAACCTTCCCCGCGCGCACGCGGCCTCCCTTTGCGGACGTCCTTTTCAGACGGGCCATCTGAGTCTCCCGAGGTGGAAAGCATCTCGCGTCGACGCGCAGAGCGGGGAGGAGCGATCTGCCCAAAGCGGTCTCTCGACCGGGCAGGGGCCGTCCCCAGGCGCGTCCCAAGTTCCGTTCGACCAGGCTACCCCCAAGCAAGCGACGGCCCGAAGGAGGGGGTGCTCCCCTCCGGGCCCCGGGCAACCCTGAGGCGCCCGCGTGGTTGTCCGTTGCCCTTGTCCCGACGTCTTCTGATCCGATCCTTCCTCCCTCCCTGTGTTACGGCCAGGGAGGTCTGGCGAGCACGGAGCTCTTTTGGTTCTTGCCCATATGTGTGTGTATATAGTCCCTTTTTATGAGGAGGAGGAATTTCCTCCAGAGTGTCTTTCAAACTTTTGCACGCCCAGGACGGTGCGCCATGGTCTGGACGCCCGCCTGGAGGGGGATCTGGGTACCCAAACCAGAACCCTCCTTTCCTGGAAGTCTCACGCCCGCACATAGTGCATTGTTACTGGGCTGGGTCAGACCGCTTCCCCGTCCGGTCTGACCACCACGGTTTCGCCAAGCCGTGTCGTGTGTTTCTTGCCTTGTTTGTTTGCCTCGTACCGACCGGAGCCTCGTCAACTCCTCGACAACACCCCAAAGGGAAGGGGTTTTTTTTCTTAAATTGTTCTCTCCAGGGGTGTCCCAAGTCCCTGAGAGTCTTTTTGCCATTTACCCAGACCGACAAGCATATGGTAGCATTGTGTGTGTCTATACTCCAGGATGGACCGAGGAGCCCCGGCCGGCGAACCGCGCGGCGCGTCCACCGGGGCCGTCCGCCGGGGCCAGAGGGGGAGGCCTCTGGATCGAGGCCGTAACCGGGAAGGGTGCTTTTCGGGCGGGGAGGAGCGAGGCGAAGGGTCGGCTCGAAGACTGGAGCAGAGGGGTGTCGGCCCATCCCTGCCGTCCGAACCTTCCCCGCGCGCCCGCCGCCACCACCGCCCTCTGCGGACGTCCGTTTCAGACGGGCCATCTGAGTCTCCCGAGGTGGAAAGCATCTCGCGTCGACGCGCAGAGCGGGGAGGAGCGATCTGCCCAAAGCGGTCTCTCGACCGGGCAGGGGCCGTCCCCAGGCGCGTCCAAAGTTCCTATCGACCAGGCGACCCCAGAGCGACGGCCCGAAGGAGGGGGTGCGCTCCTCCGGGCCCCGGGCAACCCGGAGGCGCCCGCGTTTGTTTTCCGATGCCCTTGTCCCGACGTCTACGGATCTGACTGTGACCCGGGGGGGGGGGGGGAGGCGATGCCCTTGTCCCTCGCTTCTGCCTCGTACCGATGGGAGCCCCGTGTCCGCTCTCCCCGGTAAATCCCCAAAGGTCCGTTTTAGGACCGTCTCGGCTCCGGGCGGAGCTCCGGTAGGGACACCGGCCTGACTGTGCCCGGGACCGAGGCACTCTCCCTGGGCTGGCCAGGGAGCTCTGACAGCATGGAGCTCTCGGCACACGTCACTTTCTCAGACTCTGTCGTTTTACCGACTTTGACCGCAGAGCCAAGCCCGCCATGGGCGCTCACCCTCTCTGGCTCGGTTCACTGCCTCGAAGCACCGCTTTGTCATTTTCACAGCTTGACACCAGAGTCAAGTCGTCCGAGTCCAGGGAGGGAGGGTCCGCTCTCTCCTCTCCCACAGAAGCCCCAAGGTCCGTTTTAGGACCGACTCTGCTCCGTGCTGAGCTCCGGCAGGGACACCGGCCTGCCTGTGCCCGGGACCGAGGCACCCTCGCCGGACTGGCCGGGGAGCTCTGACGGCATGGAGCTCTCGGCACACGTCACTTTCTCGGACTCTGTCCTTTTACCGACTTTGACCGCAGAGCCAAGCCCGCCATGGGCGCTTGAGCTCGATTCGTGCCCAGGAAAGCCGCGCTCTACCTGGGATGCCCTTTTGCGTAAGATCAGACCGTCTTTTTCCTGGAGGTTTCGTGTTTTATTCAGAGTTCCACCCCAAGGGGGATATTGAACTCGTTCCCCAGCCAGAGCTCACCCTCTCTGGCTCGGTTCACTGCCTTGAACCACCGCTTTGCCATTTTCACAGTTTGACACCAGAGTCAAGTCGTCCGAGCCCAGGGAGGGAGAGTCCGCTCTCTCCTCTCCCACAGAAGCCCCAAGGTCCGTTTTAGGACCGTCTCGGCTCCGGGCGGAGCTCCGGCAGGGACACCGATCTGACTGTGCCCGGGACCGAGGCACTCTCCCTGGGCTGGCCAGGGAGCTCTGACAGCATGGAGCTCTCAACCCACTGCGCATTTTTGGACTCTGTCGTTTTTCAAAATTTGACAGCAGAGTCAAGCCCGGGGGCTTCTCTCTCTACTCGGGATGCATCCTTTTCGGTAACCTAGCCTGCCATTGTTTTCCCGGGGGGGGGGGGGGGGGGGGGGGGGGGGGGTGTTCCGTGCTTCCAGAGACCCCACCGCAGTGGGGGTGATTGCACATCGCTCTCTCGCTCTCCCGGAGGCCCTCTCCTCCAGGACTTCCAGAGTTCCAACCAACCCTGGCTTTCTTTACACCCACCCAGAACGACTCTGAGTGGGGCTCACGACGGTCTGACGATAGGGGGGGGGTGTGCCTCCACCTCACTATCCCCCCTCCTTACAGCCCCCAAGGTCCGTTTTAGGACCGACTCTGCTCCGTACTGAGCTCCGGCAGGGACACCGGCCTGCCTGTGCCCGGGACCGAGGCACCCTCGCCGGGCTGGCCGGGGAGCTCTGACGGCATGGAGCTCTCGGCACACGTCACTTTCTCGGACTCTGTCCTTTTACCGACTTTGACCGCAGAGCCAAGCCCGCCATGGGCGCTTGAGCTCGATTCGTGCCCAGGAAAGCCGCGCTCTACCTGGGATGCCCTTTTGCGTAAGATCAGACCGTCTTTTTCCTGGAGGTTTCGTGTTTTATTCAGAGTTCCACCCCAAGGGGGATGTTGAACTCGTTCCCCAGCCAGAGCTCACCCTCTCTGGCTCGGTTCACTGCCTTGAAGCACCGCTTTGCCATTTTCACAGCTTGACACCAGAGTCAAGTCGCCCGAGCCCAGGGAGGGAGAGTCCGCTCTCTCTCTCCTCTCCCACAGAAGCCCCAAGGTCCGTTTTAGGACCGTCTCGGCTCCGGGCGGAGCTCCGGCAGGGACACCGGCCTGCCTGTGCCCGGGACCGAGGCACTCTCCCTGGGCTGGCCAGGGAGCTCTGACAGCATGGAGCTCTCAACCCACTGCGCATTTTTGGACTCTGTCGTTTTTCAAAATTTGACAGCAGAGTCAAGCCCGGGGGCTTCTCTCTCTACTCGGGATGCATCCTTTTCGGTAACCTAGCCTGCCATTGTTTTCCCGGGGGGGGGGGTGTTCCGTGCTTCCAGAGACCCCACCGCAGTGGGGGTGATTGCACATCGCTCTCTCTCGCTCTCCCGGAGGCCCTCTCCTCCAGGACTTCCAGAGTTCCAACCAACCCTGGCTTTCTTTACACCCACCCAGAACGACTCTGAGTGGGGCTCACGACGGTCTGACGATAGGGGGGGGGGGTGTGCCTCCACCTCACTATCCCCCCTCCTTACAGCCCCCAAGGTCCGTTTTAGGACCGACTCTGCTCCGTACTGAGCTCCGGCAGGGACACCGGCCTGCCTGTGCCCGGGACCGAGGCACCCTCGCCGGGCTGGCCGGGGAGCTCTGACGGCATGGAGCTCTCGGCACACGTCACTTTCTCGGACTCTGTCCTTTTACCGACTTTGACCGCAGAGCCAAGCCCGCCATGGGCGCTTGAGCTCGATTCGTGCCCAGGAAAGCCGCGCTCTACCTGGGATGCCCTTTTGCGTAAGATCAGACCGTCTTTTTCCTGGAGGTTTCGTGTTTTATTCAGAGTTCCACCCCAAGGGGGATGTTGAACTCGTTCCCCAGCCAGAGCTCACCCTCTCTGGCTCGGTTCACTGCCTTGAAGCACCGCTTTGCCATTTTCACAGCTTGACACCAGAGTCAAGTCGTCCCCCTGCAACCACCGGCTCCGAGCCCAGGGAGGGAGGGAGGGAGGGAGGGAGGGTCCGCTCTCTCTCCTCTCCCACAGAAACCCCAAGGCCCGTTTTAGGACCGTCTTCGCTCCGGGCTGAGCTCCAGGGGTGGCGGGAAAATCTGACTCGTGCCCAGGACGGGCCACCCTCCCTGGGCTGGCCGAGGGGGTGTGAGCGCATGGAGCTCTCAACCCACCGCCACCTTTTGGACTTTGCCATTTTTTGATGCCTTGGCTTCAGAGTCAAGCCCAGAGTCATGTTCTCCACCCTCTTTGAGCTTTATTTGCGTCCGGGAGAGACGCACACTTCCCGGCATGCCATTTTGAGTAAGGTCAGACCGTCTATTTCCTGGAGGTTTCGTGTTTTATTCAGAGTTCCACCCCCCCCAAGGGGGAGATTGAACTCGTTCCCCAGCCAGAGCTCACCCTCTCTGGCTCGGTTCACTGCCTTGAAGCACCGCTTTGCCAGTTTCACAGCTTGACACCAGAGTCAAGTCGTCCCCCTGCAACCACCGGCTCCGAGCCCAGGGAGGGAGGGAGGGAGGGTCCGCTCTCTCTCCTCTCCCACAGAAACCCCAAGGCCCGTTTTAGGACCGTCTTGGCTCCGGGCTGAGCTCCAGGGGTGGCGGGAAAATCTGACTCGTGCCCAGGACGGGCCACCCTCCCTGGGCTGGCCGAGGGGGTGTGAGCGCATGGAGCTCTCAACCCACCGCCACCTTTTGGACTTTGCCATTTTTTTGATGCCTTGGCTTCAGAGTCAAGCCCAGAGTCATGTTCTCCACCCTCTTTGAGCTTTATTTGCGTCCGGGAGAGACGCGCACTGCCCGGCATGCCATTTTGAGTAAGGTCAGACCGTCTTTTTCCTGGAGGTTTCGTGTTTTTCAGAGCTCCACCACAGGGGGAGATTGAACTCGTTCCCCAGCCAGAGCTCACCCTCTCTGGCTCGGTTCACTGCCTTGAAGCACCGCTTTGCCAGTTTCACAGCTTGACACCAGAGTCAAGTCGTCCCCCTGCAACCACCGGCTCCGAGCCCAGGGAGGGAGGGAGGGAGGGTCCGCTCTCTCTCCTCTCCCACAGAAACCCCAAGGCCCGTTTTAGGACCGTCTTCGCTCCGGGCTGAGCTCCAGGGGAGGCGGGAAAATCTGACTCGTGCCCAGGACGGGCCACCCTTCCTGGGCTGGCCGAGGAGGTGTGAGCGCATGGAGCTCCCAACCCATCAACACTTTATGGACTTTGTCGTTTTTGATGCCTCGCCTTCAGAGTCAAGCCCAGAGTCATGTTCTCCGCCCGCTTTGGGCTTTATTTGCGCCCGGGAGAGGCGCGCACTGCCCGGCATGCCGTTTTGAGTAAGATCAGACCGTCTTTTTCCTGGAGGTTTCGTGTTTTTCAGAGCTCCACCACAGGGGGAGGTTGAGCTCATTCCCCAGCCAGAGCTCACCCTCTCTGGCTCGGTCGACTGCCTCGAAGGCCCTGGATGTCCGAGACCACCGCACCATTTTGGACTCTGTCGTTTTGAGCTCATTCCCCAGCCAGAGCTCACCCTCTCTGGCTCAGGTTCACTGCCTTGAAGCGCCATTTTGACAGCTTGACACCAGAGTCAAGTCCTCCTCCAACCACCGGCTCCGAGGGAGGGAGGGAGGGTCCGCGCTCTCTCCTCTCCCACAGAAACCCCAAGGCCCGTTTTAGGACCGTCTTCGCTCCGGGCTGAGCTCCAGGGGAGGCGGGAAAATCTGACTCGTGCCCAGGACGGGCCACCCTTCCTGGGCTGGCCGAGGAGGTGTGAGCGCATGGAGCTCCCAACCCATCAACACTTTATGGACTTTGTCGTTTTTGATGCCTCGCCTTCAGAGTCAAGCCCAGAGTCATGTTCTCCGCCCGCTTTGGGCTTTATTTGCGCCCGGGAGAGGCGCGCACTGCCCGGCATGCCGTTTTGAGTAAGATCAGACCGTCTTTTTCCTGGAGGTTTCGTGTTTTTCAGAGCTCCACCACAGGGGGAGGTTGAGCTCATTCCCCAGCCAGAGCTCACCCTCTCTGGCTCGGTCGACTGCCTCGAAGGCCCTGGATGTCCGAGACCACCGCACCATTTTGGACTCTGTCGTTTTGAGCTCATTCCCCAGCCAGAGCTCACCCTCTCTGGCTCAGGTTCACTGCCTTGAAGCGCCATTTTGACAGCTTGACACCAGAGTCAAGTCCTCCTCCAACCACCGGCTCCGAGGGAGGGAGGGAGGGTCCGCGCTCTCTCCTCTCCCACAGAAACCCCAAGGCCTGTTTTAGGACCGTCTTCGCTCCGGGCTGAGCTCCAGGGGAGGCGGGAAAATCTGACTCGTGCCCAGGACGGGCCACCCTTCCTGGGCTGGCCGAGGAGGTGTGCGCGCATGGAGCTCCCAACCCATCAACACTTTATGGACTTTGTCGTTTTTGATGCCTCGCCTTCAGAGTCAAGCCCAGAGTCATGTTCTCCGCCCGCTTTGGGCTTTATTTGCGCCCGGGAGAGGCGCGCACTGCCCGGCATGCCGTTTTGAGTAAGATCAGACCGTCTTTTTCCTGGAGGTTTCGTGTTTTTCGGAGCTCCACCACAGGGGGAGGTTGAGCTCATTCCCCAGCCAGAGCTCACCCTCTCTGGCTCGGTCGACTGCCTCGAAGGCCCTGGATGTCCGAGACCACCGCACCATTTTGGACTCTGTCGTTTTGAAGGTTTTGGCTTCAGAGTCAAGCCCGGAGTCAATTTCTCTATGGGCGTCGAGCTTTATTGGTGCCCGGGAGAGGCGCGCACTGCCCGGCATGCCATTTTGAGTAAGATCAGACCGTCTTTTTCCTGGAGGTTTCGTGTTTTTCAGAGCTCCACCACAGGGGAGATTGAGCTCGTTCCCCAGCCAGAGCTCACCCTCTCTGGGTCAGGTTCACTGCCTTGAAGCACCACTTTTGCCAGTTTCACAGCTTGACACCAGAGTCAAGCCGTCCTTCTCCAACCACCGGCTCCGAGCCCAGGGAGGGAGGGTCCGCGCTCTCTCCTCTCCCACAGAAACCCCAAGGCCCGTTTTAGGACCGTCTTCGCTCCGGGCTGAGCTCCAGGGGAGGCGGGAAAATCTGACTCGTGCCCGGGACGGGCCACCCTTCCTGGGCTGGCCGAGGAGGTGTGAGCGCATGGAGCTCTCAACCCAACGCCACATTTTGGACTCTGTCATTTTTTGATGCCTTGGCTTCAGAGTCAAGCCCAGAGTCATGTTCTCCGCCCGCTTCGGGCTTTATTTGCGCCCGGGAGAGACGCGCACTGCCCGGCATGCCATTTTGAGTAAGATCAGACCGTCTTTTTCCTGGAGGTTTCGTGTTTTATTCAGAGCTCCACCACAGGGGAGATTGAGCTCATTCCCCAGCCAGAGCTCACCCTCTCTGGCTCAGGTTCACTGCCTTGAAGCACCACTTTGCCAGTTTCACAGCTTGACACCAGAGTCAAGTCGTCCCCCTGCAACCACCGGCTCCGAGCCCAGGAGGGAGGGAGGGAGGGAGGGAGGGTCCGCTCTCTCTCCTCTCCCACAGAAACCCCAAGGCCCGTTTTAGGACCGTCTTCGCTCCGGGCTGAGCTCCAGGGGAGGCGGGAAAATCTGACTCGTGCCCAGGACGGGCCACCCTTCCTGGGCTGGCCGAGGAGGTGTGAGCGCATGGAGCTCCCAACCCATCAACACTTTATGGACTTTGTCATTTTTGATGCCTCGGCTTCAGAGTCAAGCCCAGAGTCATGTTCTCCGCCCGCGTTGGGCTTTATTTGCGCCCGGGAGAGGCGCGCACTGCCCGGCATGCCGTTTTGAGTAAGATCAGACCGTCTTTTTCCTGGAGGTTTCGTGTTTTTCGGAGCTCCACCACAGGGGAGGTTGAGCTCATTCCCCAGCCAGAGCTCACCCTCTCTGGCTCGGTCGACTGCCTCGAAGGCCCTGGATGTCCGAGACCACCGCACCATTTTGGACTCTGCCGTTTTGAAGGTTTTGGCTTCAGAGTCAAGCCCGGAGTCAATTTCTCTATGGGCGTCGAGCTTTATTGGTGCCCGGGAGAGGCGCGCACTGCCCGGCATGCCATTTTGAGTAAGATCAGACCGTCTTTTTCCTGGAGGTTTCGTGTTTTATTCAGAGCTCCACCACAGGGGAGATTGAGCTCATTCCCCAGCCAGAGCTCACCCTCTCTGGCTCAGGTTCACTGCCTTGAACCACCACTTTGCCAGTTTCACAGCTTGACACCAGAGTCAAGTCGTCCCCCCTGCAACCACCGGCTCCGAGCCCAGGGAGGGAGGGAGGGTCCGCTCTCTCTCCTCTCCCACAGAAACCCCAAGGCCCGTTTTAGGACCGTCTTCGCTCCGGGCAGAGCTCCAGGGGAGGCGGGAAAATCTGACTCGTGCCCGGGACGGGCCACCCTTCCTGGGCTGGCCGAGGAGGTGTGAGCGCATGGAGCTCCCAACCCATCAACACTTTATGGACTTTGTCATTTTTGATGCCTCGGCTTCAGAGTCAAGCCCAGAGTCATGTTCTCCGCCCGCTTCGGGCTTTATTTGCGCCCGGGAGAGACGCGCACTGCCCGGCATGCCATTTTGAGTAAGATCAGACCGTCTTTTTCCTGGAGGTTTCGTGTTTTATTCAGAGCTCCACCACAGGGGAGATTGAGCTCATTCCCCAGCCAGAGCTCACCCTCTCTGGCTCAGGTTCACTGCCTTGAACCACCACTTGGGCTTTGCCATTTTCAGAGCTTGACACCAGAGTCAAGCCGTCCTCCTCCAACCACCGGCTCCGAGCCCAGGGAGGGAGGGAGGGAGGGAGGGTAGGTGCGCCCACTCGATCTCCTCTCCTCTCCTCTCCTCTCCCACAGAAACCCCAAGGCCCGTTTTAGGACCGTCTCGGCTCCGGGCTGAGCTCCAGGGGTGGCGGGCGGATCCGACCCGTGCCCGGGACGGGACGCCCTCCCTGGGCCGGCAGAGGAGACCCGGGCGCCTGGAGCTCTCCGCCACTCCGCACCTTTTGGGACTTTGGTTTTGGAGCGAGCTCGGCCCTGGAGTCAAGCCCAGGAGCCCGTGGCCCACCGGGGCAGAGCCGAGCTCCAGACTCCCAGGGAGAAGGAGGCACTCTCCCATCTCTCCCCGAAAACCAAGCCAGCCAGCCAGCCAGCCAGCCAGCCAGCCAGCCAGCCAGCCAGCCAGCCAGCCAGCCCCTGCCCCGACGGGCCCTCCGGGACCGCGGGGCAGAGAGCTCGTGGCCGGGAAAGGGAGCTCCGAGCCGGGAGCTTGGAGCCCGCCGTCCGGGCCGGGGGATGCAACCAGTCACCGGCACGTGCACTTTGCAAGACGGTGACCCCCCTGAAAACGGCTTAAAACGACCTTAACTCGGCGAAGGAGGGTCCTATCGAGACGGGGTTTTTATCAGCTTTTAGAGCGGGGCGAGACCTTTCCAACGAGCCCGCCCACGGCCTCGGGGGCCCCCGGGGGCCTTAGATACAAAAAATAAAAGGTCGAAAAAACCGTAAAACGCAAATATCTCGGCCGATCCTCGACGGATCCGGCGAACACCGGGCTCGTTGGATGCGTCTAGTCGAGCTGAAAAGATCCGTGCCGGTCCCGCGATTTTCCGTGCCGTTTTCGCGGAGATATCGGCGGAAAACCGGCGGGCGCGAGTCAAAATGGCGGACGCCGGTGACGTCACGGCCAATCGGAGAAAATCGCCCGTATCTCGGGAACGCGAGCACCCAGAGAGCTCAGATTTGGGTGAGGGGGTCCCGGGGGGGGCCTCGCCCGAACCCCAGGCCGGCGGGCCTCGGGGACGCCCCCTGCGGGATCGCCGCGGGCTGGGGCCCCCGACTTTGAACGGCTCTGGCTCGGGCGCCCGGGCGAGTTGGGCCGCGCGGGTGGGCCCGTTGGAAAGGCCCCGTCGGGCCCCGTCGGACGACCCCGGTCCGGGGAAGATCCGTCGAGGATCCACCGAGAGGCGAGCCGACGAAGGTCGCGCCTTCGACCGGCCCTGGCTCCCTGGCCCGGGGGCCCAGGGGCTCGGGGGTGGGCTCGTTGGACGGGCCCCCTCGAGACCTCGACGACGAGCCCGGTTTGAGATTTTTTCGCCCGGCGGTTCCCGAGATATTCGCCGAAAACGAAAACGAGCGCCCCGAGACGACCCGGACTTCCGAGGGCCGTGGCTCGGGGACCCGGCCGCCCAGAGGCGCCAAACTCGGGTCGGAGCGGCGTCTCGGCGGGCCCCTTCCGACGAGCCCACCCCCGAGCCCCGGGGCCCCCCGGGGCCGGAGAAAAGGGGCCCCGCAGAACGAGGCGCGCCTCGGAAGGAAAGGTCCGGGGGCCCCGGGGAGGCGGGGTCCGAGAGGGCCCGGGGGGACCCCCCGACACCCGAAAGGGCGAGCCGCTGGGACCTCCCCCTCCCGAGATACGGGCCTTTTCGTCCGAAAGTCCCTCGCGCTCGACCGGGCCCCTCTCGGGACCGGGAGGGCCCGGAGGCTCGGGACGCCGGGCGCCGGGAGCCCCCGAGGGGACGCTACTTCTCCCGCCGTCCCGAGCCCCGGGGACCTCCCGGTCCCGAGATACGGCCACTTCCTGTCCGGCTTCGACCCGGCGTAACTCCGGAAGTGAGCCGAGTCGGGGCTCCAAACTCCGGGTGTGTGGGGAGTCCCCCGGGACCCCCCCGTGACCGGTGTATGGAGCCCCGACTCGGCTTGGTCCCGGAGATACGGTCACTTCCTGTCCAGCTTCGACCGGGCGTAACTCGGAGAGGAAGCCGAGTCGGGGCTCCAAACTCCGGGTGTGTGTGGGGAGTCCCCAGAGACCCCCCCGTGACCGGTGTATGGAGCCCCAACTCGGCTCGGTCCCGGAGATACGGGCACTTCCTGTCCAGCTTTGACCGGGCGTAACTCGGAGAGGAAGCCGAGTTGGGGCTCCAAACTCCGGGTGTGTGGGGAGTCCCCCGAGGCCCCCCCGTGACCGGTGTATGGAGCCCCAACTCGGCTTGGTCCCAGAGATATGGCAGCTTGAAGTTTCAACTTTGACCGGACGTAACTCGGAGAGGAAGCCGAGGTGGGGCTCCAAACTCCGGGTGTGTGGGGAGTCCCCCGAGACCCCCCTGTGGACAGTGTATGGAGCCCCAACTCGGCTTGGTCCCAGAGATGCACCGGTTCAAACTTAAACACTCAGCTTGACCCTACCTTAAGAGAGTCATAGTTAGTCCCTACTCTGCCCAAAAATAAAAAAGCCGAGTTGGGCCTCCATACTATGGGCCTGGGGGGGGGACCCCTAGGAGACCCCCATGTGCCCAGTGTATGGAGCCCCAACTCGGCTTGGTCCCAGAGATACACAGGTTCAAACTTAAACACTCAGCTTGACCCTACCTTAAGAGAGTCATAGTTAGTCCCTACTCTGCCCAAAAATAAAAAAGCCGAGTTGGGCCTCCATACTGTGGGCCTGGGGGGGACCCCTAGGAGACCCCCATGTGCCCAGAGTACGGAGCCCCAACTCGGCTTCCTCAGTGAGATGCACCGGTTCAAACTTAAACACTCAGCTTGACCCTACCTTAAGAGAGTCATAGTTAGTCCCTACTCTGCCCAAAAATAAAAAAGCCGAGTTGGGCCTCCATACTATGGGCCTGGGGGGGGACCCCTAGGAGACCCCCATGTGCCCAGTGTATGGAGCCCCAACTCGGCTTGGTCCCAGAGATACACAGGTTCAAACTTAAACACTCAGCTTGACCCTACCTTAAGAGAGTCATAGTTAGTCCCTACTCTGCCCAAAAATAAAAAGCCGAGTTGGGCCTCCATACTGTGGGCCTGGGGGGGACCCCTAGGAGACCCCCATGTGCCCAGAGTACGGAGCCCCAACTCGGCTTCCTCAGTGAGATGCACCGGTTCAAACTTAAACACTCAGCTTGACCCTACCTTAAGAGAGTCATAGTTAGTCCCTACTCTGCCCAAAAATAAAA
>JAULUF010000120.1:0-2500 GCA_031834385.1 Semotilus atromaculatus | reverse complement strand
CTCGTCGGGACGCGCGCAAGGGAATCCCGTTCCGTCACCTTGTCCGAGCGGGGCTCTGTCCCCTTCTCGACAAAACCCCGAAGGTCCGTTTTAGGACCGTCTCGGCTCCGACGGCTGCCCCCGTCGAGCCGAGGCGTTCGCCCGCGCCCGAGTCTGAGGCGCCCTCCCCGGTCGCCACCCGGGGAGGCGGGCGGTCGTGGGAATCTCGTTCGACCTCACGTTAACGGACTGTGTCCGTTTTTCGGAGGGGGACTTTTCCTCCAGAGCGCCCAGTTCATCGCCTACCACCCCAGGTTAAGCATCCTCACCGGGATGCGTGCAAAGGAAGCCCTGTCCGTCACCTCGCCCGAGCGGGGGGGGGCGGTCGCCCGTCCCCTTCTCGACAAAACCCCGAAGGTCCGTTTCGGGGACCGTCTCGGCTCCGACGGCTGCCCCCGTCGAGCCGACGCGTTCGCCCGCGCCCGAGTCTGAGGCGCCCTCCCCGGCCGCCACCCGGGGAGGCGGGCGGTCAGTGGGAATCTCGTTCGACCGCACGCTACCGGACTCTGTCCGTTTTTCGGAGGGGGACTTTTCCTCCAGAGCCGCCAACCTTCTTCCGTCGCCTACCACCCCAGATAAAGCATCCTCGCCCGGGATGCGCGCAAGGGAAGCCCGGTCCGTCTCTGTCCAGTTGTTTTTATCCTCCAGGGGTGTCTCAAGTCCCCGGGGAGTCGCTTTTTCGCCCAGGACCGATCGTTCGACAAGCATATGGGTTTATTTTACTTTCGGGATGGACCAAAGAGGAGCCCCGGACGGCGAAACCGCAGGCGCGCGTGGCTTCCTACACACGGGTCTCGCTCCGTTCGGGCCTGGGGGCTCGAGACGGCACGGCCGCTCATAGGGCGCGCTGGGGAAACGTCCGCTTTTGGGGGGCCCTCTGCATCGAGGCCGTGTAACCGGAGTGCTTTTCGAGCGGGGAGGAGCGAGGCGAAGGGTCGGCTCGAAGACTGGAGCAGAGGGGTGTCGGCCCGTCCCTGCCGTCCGAACCTTCCCCGCGGCCACCGCCGCCCTCTGTTTCAGACGGGCCATCTGAGTCTCTCCCGAGGGGGTCGGAGGGTATCTCTCTCGCGTCGACGCGCAGAGCGGGGAGGAGCGATCTGCCCAAAGCGGTCTCTCGACCGGGCAGGGGCCGTCCCCAGGCGCGTCCAAAGTTCCGATCGACCAGGCTACCCCGCAGAAAGCGACGGCCCGAAGGAGGGGGTGCGCCCCTCCGGGCCACGGGCAACCCTGAGGCGCCCGCGTTTGTTTTCCGATGCCCTTGTCCCGACGTCTACGGATCTGACTGTGACCGGGGGAGACGATCCTTCCTCCCTGTGTTACGGCCAGGGAGGTCTGGCGAGCTCGGGGCTCTTTTTGTTGTTCTGCATGCATGCGAGTTCTTTTCTCCAGGGGTGCAACCAAGCCCCTGGAGTTCGTTTTGCCCGTTTACCCAGACCGACAAGCATATGGTGAAAGTGTGCGCCTACACTCCAGGATGGACCGAGGAGCCCCGTACGGCGAACCGCAGGCGCGCGTGGTTTCCTACACACGGGTCTCGCTCCGTTCGGGCCTGGGGCTCGAGACGTCACGGCCGCTCGTAGGGCGCGCTGGGGAAACGACCGCCGGGGCCGGAGGGCGGGAGGCCTCTGGATCGAGGCCGTAACTGGGAAGGGTGCCTTTCTGGCGGGGAGGAGCGAGGCGAAGGGTCGGCTCGAAGAGCAGAGGGGTGTCGGCCCATCCCTGCCGTCCGAACCTTCCCCGCGCGCACGCGGCCTCCCTTTGCGGACGTCCTTTTCAGACGGGCCATCTGAGTCTCCCGAGGTGGAAAGCATCTCGCGTCGACGCGCAGAGCGGGGAGGAGCGATCTGCCCAAAGCGGTCTCTCGACCGGGCAGGGGCCGTCCCCAGGCGCGTCCCAAGTTCCGTTCGACCAGGCTACCCCCAAGCAAGCGACGGCCCGAAGGAGGGGGTGCTCCCCTCCGGGCCCCGGGCAACCCTGAGGCGCCCGCGTGGTTGTCCGTTGCCCTTGTCCCGACGTCTTCTGATCCGATCCCTTCCTTCCTCCCTCCCTGTGTTACGGCCAGGGAGGTCTGGCGAGCGCGGAGCTCTTTTGGTTCTTGCCCATATGTGTATATAGTCCCTTTTTATGAGGAGGAGGAATTTCCTCCAGAGTGTCTTTCAAACTTTTGCACGCCCAGGACGGTGCGCCATGGTCTGGACGCCCGCCTGGAGGGGGATCTGGGCACCCAAACCAGAACCCTCCTTTCCTGGAAGTCTCAAGCCCGCACATAGTTAATGGGCTGGGTCAGACCGCTTCCCCACCCAGTCTGACCACCACGGTTCACCAAGCCGTGTGTTTTTGATTGTTTCTTTGTTTGCCTCGCACCGACCGGAGCCTCGTCAGCTCCACGACAACGCCCCAAAGGGAGGGGTTTTTATTTATTTTTCTCTCCAGGGGTGCACCAAGCCCCTGGAGTTGGTTT
>JAULUF010000119.1:935000-941281 GCA_031834385.1 Semotilus atromaculatus | reverse complement strand
AAACAAACAAGGAAAAGAGTCTTCAGGATTTGGTTTACAGAGACCATCACAACACTCAGCCAACAAAGTCTTTCTTTAGCATTAAGAAGCGTTTGCCATTTCACCAATAGCTGCGCAGCTAGACGTATTGATCTGAATTCCAGATGTTGAGCGTTGCTTCTTCATTCTTAAAATCAAGTCTGCTATTTCTAGTAATTGTCTCAAAGTGTGATTTTACTGTCAATGAGTGTCTTGTTAAGTCCTGGAAAAAGTCCACCGGCAGACACATCCAGACGTGCTCCACGAACGAGAGGCTCCTCCAATAGCCAATGAAGTGACTGTGAACCCTCTGCTTTTTTAAAAACAAAAGACTCCAGACCTTAAAAAGGTTCTTATAAAACACTGGTAGACAAGAAGTATTCACTTTCGTAGTGTCCAGAAAAAAAGAGTTTTGTCCAAACCCAGATTCTCAGATTACGTAAAATAACGTAAGCAACAGAACACCATTTAAATTCAGATGAACCAACTAGTAGCCTTTGTATGAGTTGCAACCGAAAAGTTGCGATTCTGCTGCGAAGGTGTATTAGGCCATGTCCGCCCTCCTCCTTAGGCAGGAATAACACGCTCTGTGGACCCAATGCAGTTTATCCCAGAAGAAATCTACTAAAATAGTCTGGATTTTCACTACAGATGTGAGGGAGGATCAATACATGCAACTTTATGCCAAAGTGAGGACGCAACTAAATTATTTATAATTAAAATACGCCCCTGCTATATGACATCTTTGGAATTAACCATCTCCATTTATCCAGACGACCTTTAACTTTTTCAATGACTCCTTCCCAATTTTATTAACTGTAAAATCATCACCAAGAACACTCCTAAGTATTTAAAACCTGATTTTCCCCAACTAAACCTTCAGGGAGATCTGGTTCCCACCTGTCCATTTACCTAATAGTAAGCTTCACTCTTACTCCAGTTTACACTTGCAGAGGATAACCTTTAAAAGTTTTAATTAAACCTACAAAACCTGTATGTCACTTTGCCTATTAACCATTACAATAACATCATCAGCTAAGCTGACAATATAAGGCTATTTTTACAGTTTGGCAACATATACCATGAAGTTTACCCCGTATTTGTTGTAAAAGTGGCTCTATTGCCAGAGAGTAGAGCATGCCAGACAATGAACACCCCTGCCTTACACCTCTATTAGCTTAAAAGGAGCACATAAACCACCGTTCACCTTAAGAATACTCTCAACGCCACTGTAAAGAACTTTAATATGATTTATAAAATTTTGACAAAACCCAAAAGCCTCTAAAACTCTCCACAAATAGCAAACTCACACGGTCAAATGCCTTCTCCTGATCCAATGAGATTAACCCACAATCCAAATTTAACATCTTGGAGACCTCTACAACATCACGAATCAATGAAACATTGTCAAATATTGACCTACCAGGAACACAGTAGCTCTGGTCAGGATGAATGACACCATCCATCACTCCTGCTAACCTGTTAGCCAGCGTTTTCGAGAGCAGTTTGTAGTCGCTGCAGAGTATGATACGGGCCGCCAGCACTTATGTCTGTAAGGTCACCTTTCTTGGGCAGGAGGGTTAGCACTGCTCTACGGCAGCTCAGAGGCAGCTGGCCCTCAGCCAAGCTTTCATTCAAACACCTCCAGAAGGTCCTCTCCTAGCTCTGACCAGAAAGACTTATAAAATCTACTGGCAGGCCGTCAATGCCCGGCGCTTTCCAGACTCCATTCCTTGGAGGGCCTTGTACAGTTCGCCCATGCTCACAGCACAGAGATCTCAGAATTGACTTCCTCAGACACCTGGGGTAAGTCGTTAAAAAACTCACTGTCATTCCTGTATTCCGCCCCAAGCTCATTTTTATACAGGTTTTCAATAAAACACAACTGCTCTCTTACGAATGTCCACAGGGTTTGTCAATAATCCTCCAGACTCGGAGCGCAGAGCATGGATGACTCGGCTCTGACCGTTCTTTCTGCTCCAAGTTGAAAAAGAACCTGGATGGAGCATCCATCTGGTCCACACTCTGGAACCTCGACCTGACCAGAGCCCCCTGTGTTTTAATGCCCAGTAAATCAGCAACTGTGTCCTTTTATTTGACAAAGAATCTAAATAACCTGTCCACCAGTTGACTCCGCTAATTCTTGAAGTTTTAAAATGTCGGTCTCCAAGGTGTTCATACTCACAGTTATCTCTCTAGTGACGTTTGAGTATACTGCAAACAGAATTGCTTTATTTGGCTTTCCAAAATCCACCACTGTCGTAGAGACTTAAAAGACCCTTTTATGGTTCTGAAGTCATCCCAAAACAGTTTAAACATACTTTTAAAATACCTGTCACTCAACAAAGTGGTATTTATCTGCCAGTATGCACTCCTTGGCTTAATGGAGTTTAAAAACACAGAACACTGCACCATACTGTGATCAGAAAAACACAGTGGGGTAATTAACACTTTCTTACAATGTTACAGTGATGCTTTAAAACATAGAAACGGTCCAATCTTGCCAGCGAAATCACACTGTCACGCACATGAGTCCAGTATATGCTTTTGTGTCTCATGAAGCTGCCTCCAAACATCACAGAGCTCATGTCTTTTGACAAGCTGGATTAACGATTACGCGAGGGCAAGTGAGGTTCAATATGATTCCTATCCAAGTTCGACAATGTACAGTTAAAATCACCACCCAAGAATAAATATTCTTCTACACAGCATTTTTGTAAAACCGAACACAGAGTATTTTAAAACAACATTCTCTCTATTGGTGCAGTTGGAATATACACACAAATAAAAACAAATATATAATTTTCAAAAGTAGCTCTTACTTTTAAGAGTCTGCCTTTAACTATTTCGTCACCTGATAAGAAGTCGGACTGAAACTCTTAGCAAAAAGAATGGCGACCCCTCCGCTAAGTGAGGTGTTGTGGCTCAACACAGAGGACCCCATCCCACTCCTCAGCCATTCAGCAGCATTCCTCAAATCACTGTGCGTTTCTTGCAACATAACAACATCTACTCTTTTCTGTTTAACCATCCCAAATATTCCTGCTCTTTTCTCATTTCCCTTGCTCCATTTACATTCAAAGTCGCAATATTCACCTCACTCATGTTTGAAGAGATAAAAGAGACTAAGAAACAAATCAGCACTCCACACACACACACCATACTACTAACCAGGCTACTATACTTTCTCACTACCTTCATTGGCATTATCAGAAGTGAGTTTTCTCACTATCTTTTTTAGTCGATATATCTCCTTGTTTGTAAACAAACCTTCTGACATAAAAACCTGGTTTTATCGACAAACTGCTTTGTGTCTGTAAAATAATCATTTACACAGACCCCCCTCTTGTTCTAAGTAGCTTTTAAAAAAAGTTTAATGTCATCCACTTCACAACCTCGACTAGAGAAGTCACACTGAGAAAGACTGACGCTAGAATCAGAAGACTCACTGTCACTTTTCATCATAGACACCCTCCATGTCAGCTTTCTTAGCTCTAGTCTTCTGAACTCGTCAGATGTTTCCTTTTTGACGGAACTTTGAAATCACTCTGCTCTGTCCTCCATTTCAATGCCATCACAAAACGAATCGGGCAGTAAACATTAGGTGCACTATCACCCTTTTGCATATTCGATTTACGAGAATGAATACTCAATGTTTCAGCATCACCGGTCTATTTTCCTCACCACATTTTTAGGGTCGTTTACCTGTATCGCCGCACTCTCGGCCGCGGGCGGGTTCTCCACAGCGCTATTCTCCACCGCACCGGTCTCCGCCGCCGGCCGAGCCGCGTCTGACGGACCAGCCTCGACGGGCTCGCTAACATTAACGTCAACTACCGATGAACATTTTCCTTATTTTTACCAGGACAAGCACGATTAAGTGGCCCACTTCACCACATTTAAACATTTCATCTTGTCCGTAGTAGCATAAATAACATAATAGACTCGTCAACTTTGAGATGCAATGAAAGATCTAGATCCTCATCATCCTTTAGGATCATGTAAACAAATCTCCTAAATGAAACCACATGTTTCAAAGAGGAGATCCACTTCCAATTGGTATCATTTTAATAGGTGACACCAATTTACCATATCGGGATAAAATTCTGACCAAAGTTTCGTCACTTATGAAAGGCGGAATGTTTGACAACAACACTTTTTTAGATGGCATGGAAAGTGGGAGAACATGAGTAAAAAGATTCTCAATAACAATACAGTCTCAACTAGCTCATTTGCCTTTTCAACAGAGCTAAGAAAGATGACAGTGGCACTGTTCATTCTAGAGGCCGACATGATATGTTCATGCCCAACAACCTCTCCTGCAGCCAGGCAACAGTCTTCCACGCTCACCGCGGACGCCACCTTCACTCCATGGCGCCGCGTGAGTTTACTCAAACCTTGCATACGTGGGACCGTCATGCTGCCGCAAAAGAAAACGGTAGCACGCGGCCCAAACAAACAGATAAACCACCACTTTTTAACAATAACCAAAAGACAGAAAAGTGAGAAAAAGAAAAAAAAGATTCACTCACAAGCTCCGATTCACTCGCAAACGCTCCGCTCACACTCACAGTCACACGTCACACCGGAAGTGAGAGAGAGAGAGAGAGAGAGAGAGAGAGAGGGAGAGAGAGAGAGAGAGAGAGAGAGAGAGAGAGAGAGAGAGAGAGAGAGAGAGAGAGAGAGAGAGAGAGAGAGAGAGAGAGGGAGAGAGAGAGAGAGAGAGAGAGAGAGAGTGAGAGAGAGAGAGAGAGAGAGAGAGAGAGAGAGAGGGAGAGGGAGAGAGAGAGAGAGAGAGGGAGAGGAGAGAGAGAGAGAGAGAGAGAGGAGAGAGAGAGAGAGAGGGAGAGAGAGAGAGAGAGAGAGAGAGGGAGACTTCGAAAGAAACGATGGAGGATTTTTCAGGAATTGAGTAGTAGATGATGTTCTGGGAATGTTTAATTGAGTGACCTTCACTCCGGTGTCCCATAGCGATTTAACACACACACACACACACACACACACACACACACACACACACACACACACAACACACACACACACACACACACACACACACACACACACACACACACACAGGCTGTGCTCAGAATGGAATATATACTTCACACTCTTTATTTTTGACTACCATTTGCATCATTAAATCATAAAGCAGAAGTATGAAGCCTCTTCTGCTCACCAAAGTTGCATTTATTTGATTAAAAATACAGTAAAAATATGAAATATTTATTCCAATGTAAAGCTATTTTCTAATTTTCTATGTGCTATTTTCTGTGAATATATAATAAAGTGTAATTTATTCCTGTGATCAAAGCTGAATGTTCATCATCATTACTCCAGTCTTCAGTGTCACATGATCATCAGAAATCAGGATAATATGATGATCTGATGATCAAGAAACATTTATGATTATTATCAGTGTTGAAAACAGTTCATATTTCTGTTAAATAAAACTGATACATTTTATTTTTCAGGATTCTTTGATGAATAGAAAGTTCAAAAGAACAGCGTTTATTTGAAATAGAATCTTTTGTAACATAATAAATGTATTTACTGTCACTTTTGATCAATTTAATGCGTCTTTGGTGAATAAAAGTATTAATGTCTGACTCCAAACTTTTGAATAGTAGTCTACTAAAAAATTCTATGTTCTAAAGTTCTATGATGATGAGATTTTAATATGTATGATATTTATCATTTATCTCATTTGTGCTTGTTCACTCCTTCTGTTTAAGATCAGATGACAGATTATGATTTGGATCCTCAGTTTGAGTGTTTTATAGAAGCGATGAGTTTGACGGCGTGATGAATCTGTTGTTTGTGGAAGTGCAGCGCAGAAAGTTGTTCTATGATAAACACATGAATTATTCAGACAAAACAAAACAGCACATGTGCCATATGAGCGTGAGTGTGTGGTCTCTGTGTGTGTGTGTGTGTGTGTGTGTGGCAGCAGGATTTCTGTAGGAATGTAATAATTCATAACTCATAGCAGCAGAAACAGAAGAAAGCATATGGAGGTCATGCAGTCTTTAGCAGCCCTGAACACACACACACACACACACACACACACACACACACACTCACAGCACTCACTCTCTCTCTCACTCTCTCTCTCACAACACACAACACACACACACACACACACACATCACATACACACTCACATCACTCACTCACATCACACACACTCACCTCACTCACTCACACCACACACTCTACACTCACTCACTCACACACTCACTCACACTCAACACACACACACA
>JAULUF010000119.1:922500-930000 GCA_031834385.1 Semotilus atromaculatus | reverse complement strand
TGGAGTTACTTTGATCATCTCATCCTCATGTGTAACTTCTCCACAAGTGTCCACAGTTCCTGAGGTGTTTATAAGACAGCGCTGACATGATCTGGTCAATAGTGTTCAGTGCTCGACCACAGGACCGGTTCAGGCTCTGCTGGATCTCCTGTTAGAACTGGGCTCTGGTGGCGCTGGTGTGTGTAAACGTGCAGATTAAGGGCCGCTGATATTATAAATGTGCAGATCAAGGGCCGCTGATATTATAAACGTGTAGATTAAGGGCCGCTGATATTATAAACGTGCAGATTAAGGGCCGCTGATATTATAAACGTGCAGATTAAGGGCCGCTGATATTATAAACGTGCAGATTAAGGGCCGCTGATATTATAAACGTGCAGATTAAGGGCCGCTGATATTATAAACGTGTAGATTAAGGGCCGCTGATATTATAAACGTGCAGATTAAGGGCCGCTGATATTATAAACGTGTAGATTAAGGGCCGCTGATATTATAAACGTGCAGATTAAGGGCCGCTGATATTATAAACGTGCAGATTAAGGGCCGCTGATATTATAAACGTGCAGATTAAGGGCCGCTAATATTATAAACGTGCATATTAAGGGCCGCTGATATTATAAACGTGCAGATTAAGGGCCGCTGATATTATAAACGTGCAGATTAAGGGCCGCTGATATTATAAACGTGCAGATTAAGGGCCGCTGATATTATAAACGTGCAGATTAAGGGCCGCTGATATTATAAACGTGCAGATTAAGGGTCGGTAATATTATAAACGTGCAGATTAAGGGCCGCTGATATTATAAACGTGCAGATTAAGGGCCGCTGATATTATAAACGTGCAGATTATGGGCCGGTAATATTATAAACGTGTAGATTAAGGGCCGCTGATATTATAAACGTGCAGATTAAGGGCCGCTGATATTATAAACGTGCAGATTAAGGGCCGCTGATATTATAAACGTGCAGATTAAGGGCCGCTGATATTATAAACGTGCAGATTAAGGGCCGCTGATATTATAAACGTGCAGATTAAGGGCCGCTGATATTATAAACGTGCAGATTAAGGGCCGCTGATATTATAAACGGGCCGCTAATATTATAAACGTGCAGATTAAGGGCCGCTGATATTATAAACGTGTAGATTAAGGGCCGCTGATATTATAAACGTGCAGATTAAGGGCCGCTGATATTATAAACGTGCAGATTAAGGGCCGCTGATATTATAAACGTGCAGATTAAGGGCCGCTGATATTATAAACGTGCAGATTAAGGGCTGGGAATATTATAATAAGATCCTCTTCATACGTCAGAAGGGGAGCGAAATCTGATTGGCTTATTTTATAACATGCTTGCAGATAAAGGCTTATAAAACACAGTTACTGGGTTTCACTTTTCATGTTTTCTGTGTCGGTAAAAGCAGATAATAGCTCTTAAACACGCGAAAAAGTCAGATTTTCATGGTATGTCCCCTTTAAGTAATTATCGGCCAATATCAAAATGACCTTTTTTGGAGAAGGTTGTTATATCTCAACTTCCATATTTAGATGCAAATGCTGTTAGATGCACAGTATGTTCCAGTCGGGTTTGAGGTCCATAAAGGATTTTAATGATAGTTTATTGGCAGTTGATTATCCTTTTCCTGCTTGATCTCACAGCTGATTTTGATCTGATACATGATTGTGGCATTATATTGCGGCAATTGAAAGATGACATTGGTACTAAGGGTCTTAGATTGGTTTAAATCATATTTAAAGTCCCCCTGTGGTGAAAATCCAGCTTTTAATGTTGTTTATGTGTCTATGTGGTGTTTTTAATACGCTTTAAGACAAAGCATGTGTAAGTTAGTTCATAAGTCGACAGCGTTGCTGAGTATTTTCTGCTTAAAAATGCAGTGAACCAAAGACAGTCTCAAAAACACGGTGTGAAATCGCTGGTGTTTCTGACGTCACAAATGACCTTGTAACCAATCAGATCAACGTGTGATCGTCAACCAGTGGATCTCTGAGTGAGGGAGTGAGTGGAAGCGGGGCTCATTTGCATATTAAAATTTTTACATTTAGTCATTTAGCAGACGCTTTTATCCAAAGCGACTTACAACTGAGGACTAAAGCAAGTGAGTCATCGGGAAGACGCAAAGAACAACACAAGAAGTATTCAAAATACAAAGTTCAAAGAGTAGTAAAAATCAGACAAGGGGAAGGGATTTATTTTTTGTTTTAAAAAAAAAAAATTATGTTAAGTGCTCACGGAAGAGATGAGTTTTCAGCTGACTTTTAAATGCTGACAGGGATTCTGCATTCCGGATGAGGGTGGGAAGATCATTCCACCAGCATGGAGCCGTGAATGAGAATGTTCTGGAGAGTGATTTCATGCCTTGCTGTGAGGGCACCACGAGCCGCCGCTCATTGACCGATCGTAGATTTCTGGTCGGGGTGTAAACTCATAGGAGTGAGTGGAAGTAGGACGGAGCGGAGTTAGTGGTAGATCTGTAAGCAAGTGTCAAAGCCTTAAATTTAATGCGAGCAGCGAGTGGTAGCCAGTGAGACGAACAGAGGAGTGACATGGGCCCTTTTGGGCTCTTTGAAGACCAGACGAGCTGCAGCGTTCTGGATCATTTGTAGAGGTTTAGTTGCACATGATGGAAGTCCTGCCAAAAGAGCATTGCTGTAGTCAATAGACGAAGTAGTCATATTCAGAGAACCGCGCATACTAAATGAGGCAAGGGTGTCGAGTTACATTCAAGATATTTTGAGGCATGAAGACATTTTTTTACAGGGAAAAAAATTTAAATATGTAATTTTGGTGATCAAAGATAAGTTTTAAGGGATTTTTAAGGGAAAGTGATTGCCTACTGGGGGACTCTAGGATAGATCTTTTACAGTTTGCGTAGGGAATGACGTAGGGGTGTGCCTCAGGGCTCTATTCTTGGGCCTATTTTATTTTCATTGTATATGTTCCCATTAGGCTCAGATTTTCGTAAACATAATATTTTGTATCAACTATATGCAGATTTACTCTTACACTTAGCCATATATTCCCATTGATCCAAGAGGTTCTCAATCCTTTGATGAACTTGTACAGTGATTCTCAAGAACTTCTCAGGGTGGGAGTTAATCTAAAACGTGTGAGTTTTTCTTGCATTTGAGAAGATTAAAATAAGAAAGTGTTTCTCATCGGCTGCTGTAGAAATGTGTTCTCTTTATCTTAATTACTCTGACAAAGGCAATCGAGAACTTTTAATTAGAACCTTACAGATTTAGAAACATATGCCTAATTGTTCAAACGCTCTGTTTGCATAAAAAGAACTTGGTGTGTGTGAGAGAGTATGTGTGAGTGTGTGTGTGTGTGTGTGTGTGTGTGTTTGAGTGTGTGTGTGTGTGTGTGTGTGTTTGAGAGTGCTCATGTTTATATTACATTGTGGGGACCAAATGTCCCCACAAGTATAGTAAAACCTGAAATCACCTACATTGTGGGGACCAGTCAGCGGTCCCCATGAAGAGAACAGCGTATAAATCACACTAAGTAATGTTTTTTGAAAATGTAAAAATGCAGAATGTCTCCTGTGATGGGTAGGTTTAGGGACAGGGGCAGTGTGTGTGTGTGTGTGTAAGGGGACAGAATATACAGTTTGTACAGTATAAAAACCATTACGCCTATGGAGAGTCCCCACAAAGATAGCGAACCAGACATGCGTGTGTGTGTGTGTGTGTGAGTGAAAGAGAGACTGTGTGAGTGTGTGTGTGTGAGAGAGAGTTTTTGATTGTGTGTGTTTGAGAGTGTGTGTGTGTGTGTGTGTGTGTGTGTGTGTGTGTGTGTGTGTGTGTGAGTGAGTGTGTGTGTGTGTGTGTGTGTTTTAGTGTGTGTGTGTGTGTGAGAGAGAGAGTTTTTGAGAGTGTGTGTGTTTTTGAGTGTGTGAGAGAGAGTTTTTGAGTGTGTGTGTTTGAGAGTGTGTGTGTGCAAACACTAATAAAGCTGAACAAAACAGATAAATGTGAATAATTTAAATCACAGTTGCAATTTCTATTTTAAACATTGCAATTTTATATATTTTCCCCAGTTCGCACAGCCCTACAATACTCTCTAACATCATCAGTTCACGACCACAAGGGGCAAAAAAACATCTTATTTATTGTAAAATTAGTCTATGTGACTTGTGCTCTATATCTTCCATCTCTTCTGAAGTCATAAGATATTTTGTTTGAAGAATATCGGTCTGTTCTTGACACTTCAAAGACCTGGAATATAATGAACTGTTCCTTTAATAACCCAGTTTGAGATCAAACACTTTAAATATTAAACATCTGCAATTACACCATTAACAGAAGTCATCTTTCTCTACAACTGTGTGTGACAAATTATGATGAAACAAAAAATGGATATTGTTAAACAAGAGATGATGGGAGGAGACGATGAAGGGCACTTAGGAGGTTGTTATGTTCAAGTTGTCATGGTGACAGTGTTGTTTTGTTATGTTTATTGACGTTTGGTTATGATTAGCTAAATTATGTGAAAATGTTTTTTTTTTAAAATATACTACTGGTATATTATTATGTTATAATTAGGGCTGTCAAATGATTAATCACGATTAATCGCATCCAAAATAAAAGTTTGTGTTTACATAATAAATGTGTGTGCTGTGTATAATTATTTTATATATATAAATTCATACACATGCTTGTATATATTTAAGAAATATTTGCATGTATATACTATATATAGATTTATATATAATTTATATTATATATAAATATAAATATGTTATATATAAATAACACATTTTTCTTAAATGCACGTGTGTGTACTTATATATACAAAATAATTTTACACAGTACAAACACATTTATTATGTAAACACAAACTTTTATTTTGGATGCGATTAATCGTGATTAATCATTTGACAGCCCTAATTATAATATACTTTTTTGCCCATCAAGGCTGCATTTATGTGATCAAAAATACAGTAAAAACAGTGAAATATTATTCCAATGTAAAACAGCTGTTTTATTATTGTTCATCATCATTACTCCAGTCTTCAGTGTCACATGATCCTTCAGAAATCAGGATAATATGATGATCTGATGATCAAGAAACATTTATGTTTAATATCAATGTTGAAAATAGTTAATATTTTTGAGGAAACTGTGATGCATTTTATTTTTCAGGATTCTTTGATGAATAAAAAGTGAAAAAGCATTTATTTAAATATTTTGTAACAATTTAAAGGTCTTTACCATAACTTTTGATCAATTTAATGCATCTTTGATGAATTATAGTATTAATTTATATAAAAAACAAAACCTTACTGACCCAAAACTTTTAAACGTTGCTTATATATATATAACATTAAAATACTTTACTATATATGCTGTATTTCTCAGACATTTCTGTATTACTTTAGCCAAGCCTACATGTACTTCAGTGTGTGTTAGTGTCACGCTGCTGTTGACTTGTATTTTTCTTCATTTATTAGTTGCATTGATTGTTTATGACTGGAACTGTCACTTCTCAGAGACCTTCCGCAGTTCGGGCAAACGCTGGCGAGGATATGAATGTCGGATTTCTATATTTTTTAATAATTCACTGACCACAGGGAGTAAATACACTGCTGGAGAACGCTGTAGGACACACACACATTCACTTTAGATTTGTGTTAGTTCTTACGAGCGACCGCACATGTGACAACTAAAGCCACACACACACACCCAAACACACACCCAAACACACACACACACACACACACACACACACACACACACACACACACACACGCGCACACACACACACACACACATACACACACAGGGCCCTAGTTTAACGATCTGAAACGCAAGTACCTCTGTGGGCGGGTCTCGGCGCTGTTGCTATTTTACCGGCGGGATAAATGACTCTTGCGCCCGACGCAAGTTTAAAAGAGGTTGGTCTGAAGGAGCTTCATTATTCATAGGTGTGGTTTGGGCGTAACGTGAAATAAACCAATCAGAGCGTCATATCACATCCCCTTTAAGAGCATGATGAACGAGGTGCGCTTGTTCCATGGCGCAATACTATTATAACGTCCCCACAATTTGGTCCCCACAATGTAATATAAACACGAGCACACACACACACACACACAGTCTTAAACACACACACACACACACACAGTCTTAAACACACACACACACACACACAGTCTTAAACACACACACACACACACACACACACACAGTCTTAAACACACACACACACACACACAGTCTTAGTGCAGGGGTGGTACCCTGGGGTTGTCCTGTAACTGCAGGTCTCTCCTCCAGCGGGTCAGTGTGACACAAGGGTAGCCTAAGCTTTCCGAGGGCAGGTTTACGGCCCAGAGGCTCTCGGAGGAGATACACAGATCCCAGAACGGTTGCCGGAAGGGCCATGATGTTGCCGTGGGTCTAAACCAGCGCTAGAGGAACTACGGTGACGTCAGCGATCGCTGATTGGCCGAACGCACGCAAACACACAGGTTATAGTCTATATATTTACTCCAGAAACGAAGCTCGTAACCTTTACGCTGAGGAGAAAACACAACGCAACTTTTAGGAGACCGGGAGAAATATGATTATGTATTATTAACACTGGACATCAACACACAGCAAACACTAATAACTTTATTATTTTATTTTATTTTTTCCTTTATTTTACCAGGAAGTCTCATTGAGATCAAAAATCTCTTTTACAAGAGAGACCTGGTCAAGCTAGCAGCCATACATAAACACAACAGAGTAAAAATACGACATACATACAATTATCCAAACATCATCCAGACACAATGGCCTCAAGAAAAACAACCACATTCTTGATGATGCTCTTAAATGTATCAATTGATATAAACGTTTCTAGTTTGATCTTTTTGCTATTTATTCCCTGCCCAGGGTGCATAGTATGAAAATGCAGTTTCCCCAGAGAAAAATTACAGCCTACTCTCTGTGTATCTGATAACGTGTTACACAGAACGGCTTCACTTTATTTTGATGGTCCCTTTAACACATTCTGTTGACTATAAGTATTGTTGCTCCTACATGTCTACGAACTCTCATTAGAGTGTTAGTTGAGTATTAATAGACCGGTAGGGTTAGGGTTAGATTAAGTTGACATGTAGTTGCAAAATGACTTATAGTCAGTAGAGTGTCTGTTGGAGGAGCATCACAATAAAGTATATGTAGATATTAAGCAGACAGTCTACTAATACTCTAATACTCTACTAATACTCTACTAATACTCTAATACTCTACTAATACTCTTCTATTACTCTATTAATACTCTTTTAATACTCTGCTAATACTCTTCTGATACTCTACTAATACTGTTCTAATACTCCACTAATACTCTACTAATACTCTACTAATACTCTAATACTCTTCTGGTACTCTACTAATACTGTTCTAATACTCTACTAATACTCTTCTAATACTCTAATACTCTACTAATACTCTGCTAATACTCTTCTGATACTCTACTAATACTCTTCTAATA